>JACEIK010018183.1:0-11044 GCA_018107945.1 Datura stramonium | reverse complement strand
ATGCATATATAAACAATTTTCTTCAATAACAATAATTAGAGTAACCATCAACAATCAACGATAAAGACTAAAAGAACCTTTAAACAATTATTCATAGGCAAAATTCCAATTCTGCTAGAATTGTTATCTAGACAAGGCTTATAATCCGGCTATACTCCATATAAAGGATTGTAACAATAGCAGCATACTTAAATTGAAGAAAAGCCACTGCATAAAAATCGAGAGATTTATCCAGATAGTAAAAATTATGCTATTTTTATATTATCAAAATTATTTTTTTATAAGGGAACGCCAGTGTTGTGTACATATAAGAGTGAAGTTAGATAGGATTAAATTAAATTATATTGTTTATTTATAAACATTAAATCTTCACATTTTACCGATTCCAATTTCCACCACTGGTCATTCAGCTTAAAATCTGAAGCAGCACGTTCAGTGGTGGCTTTTTCCCCATCGTGGCGACATTTAATTGGTAGACCGGACGCCACCTCTCATTTCCAGCTTCCTATATTTGCCGTAACCCTAAATTTAGCCATTTTCTTTTCGGTGAAAATTTGATTCGTCAGTAGTAGCATTCAATCAGATTCACACTCACCTAATCAAGTCTCAAACGCCACGAAGATTTACCTAACATCAATCAAATTATTAATTTAATTGCAAGGTGTTGAAGACTGTAATACAGTAGTATTAATTTAATGCGAACAATATTGAATTTCAAAGTATAATCTTTTATATATGTTTGTTTCTTCACTCATCGCTCGTATTGGATTCAATTCAATCCGAAGCTTGTCGAATTTCAGGTGAAGTTCTCTTCCTCGAGAAACTGGGTAATCTCTTTATGTACGTGATCCTCGGGGGAGAGTAATTTTGAAGTATTTTTGCAGACCCAGGTGCTCAAAGCAATTGCACATGGCCCAACCACCTATCCTCGCGTTAGCACTGCCATCGGACACCGGTCGTGTCCTCAGCATTCAGTCTCATACTGTTCAGGTACTCCCACTTGGTCATCATTGAAGTGCCTCTCGATCCCAAATTTAGTTGGTGTGAGTTGACTATCTGGAAACTAGAGTATTGCTTAATTTTATGGCACGAGAGTTTGAACATAAAATTAGATATCGGAAAACAGGTTAATGGCTATGTGGGACCAATTCCAGTTATCAGCTCTTTATATAGGTGAAATAGTCTACAATATTGCTATAAAATTCCACATTATTTGTACAAATGCCTGTGTGTGCAATAACTGGATCTCGTTTTTTACTTCCCTGAGAGGCACTGAGTAGTGAAGTTGGTCCTGCACAAGCACCATAGATTGCATTGCAGCACATGCTACCAATCGTGAAGCCAATTTTGTTACATCTTTATATCTTCTAGTGAGATGATTACTTAATTTTGTCTGCACCTGCTTTGTGAACTAAAGTTACATTGCTTCAATGTGAGTATGTATCTACTATTTGTCTTGACAGATTTACGTTGTTAAGACTTTTCAGCTAAAGGTTTCTATTAGTAAGATTTAAGATGTTAGTTCATATGGTGTTTAGTTGAGATTCCTTGAAGTTGAAATGTGCCTAAGCTTGTAGTTGTTGTTGTTGTTGTTTTTTAATTTTTTAATTTTTTATTTTTTTTTAAATTTTCAATAGGTATTCACTTTCTCTGAACTGCAAGAATTTGTATATAATTGGTTACATAGCACAACTCAACCTAAACTCTAAACCATTAGACTCCTATCTCTCTGCCACAATAACGTGATGCCATTTAAGAAAATCATTTGATATGGAATCTCCTTCTGGTTCATTCTTAGTGAAAAGTAAGATTTTGGTATTTTTTAAAAAATGTTTTTGCTCAAGCACTGAGTAAGCAGTTCTCAGAACGTATTTGATTCTCCTCTATTTCAGATGTCAGCCTGTTTACAACTATTCGTCTTTAGGAGTCATTTGGTCATTCTAGGAGTCTGACCTTGACAGACATTTAGTTCTATATCTTGCAAGATTGTTAACCACCCTGCATGGTGGTTGATAAGATAAAATTGCAATGATGCTCACAGAAGAATAGAATCCTTGATCTCTTTTATAATTGCTGTCGTTCTAGCTTGGCACTACTTATCAATAGAACTTTACCTTATCAAAAAAAAAAAGAAAAAAAAGAAAAGGGAAAGTGGGATAGAAACCTTGATCTGTTAACTATTGACTATGTTGTTAGATTGTTGAAACTCCTTTGGCGTTCCTCAGAATTTATTGTGTTTATTGATATTTGATCAGGAGGTTATTTTCCAAATTTTGCTTTTACTTAGGGATATGTGGGCAACAAGTCAGCAGTATTCCCCCTCCAACTGTTGGGCTATGATGTGGACCCAATCAATTCTGTGCAGTTCTCAAATCACACAGGCAAGCTGCTTATATCACTTCATTCAAAGAATCTGAGGCCTGAAATACGGTGCGAGGTCATCTGTTAACCTGTAAAATCATGTTAACTGGGTTATGTTGTGGTTAATTAGCTTGAGAACTCTGCAGGATATCCAACCTTTAAAGGCCAGGTTTTAAATGGAGAACAACTGTGGGAACTAATAGAAGGTCTTGAAGCCAATGATCTATTATATTATACTCATCTGCTGACAGGTATTATGAATGGTTGAATATTCTGTTCCATAATGTTTCTTCTTCACACACTTTCATGCTTACACTTGTAGGCTCTGATACCAGAAAGGTAGTTGTTCACGGTTCAAGGTAGAAGGCTGATAGAGAACTTACAATGTCAACAAACTTCCACATTTAGCAGTTAAACCTGTCTTCTGCTCCTTCATACTATAGCTTCCAGTGTGTATAAAATGAAATTACAAAAGAGTTTTGATTACCTTGCATCTGTCAATCCAACCCGTCTTGTGTTTTGGTCATTTATTTGCAATTATAAGAATTCAGAGTGCTCTTCAATCTGATCCTTCTTCTTTTCTATTGACAAAAAATTCTTTTCTTTTTCTCATTGCTTTCCCTTTTAACTTTTCCCTTTATTTGTCTGCAATGCTTTGTTGGACTCTGATGCTTATACTGACTGACATTTGTAGGTTATATTGGTTCAGTCTCCTTCTTGAACACAGTACTGAAAGTCGTTGATAAGCTTCGGTCTGTTAACCCCAAACTTACATATGGTGAGTATATCCCTAGGAGCAAATTTTTATGCTGCATTTAGGAAGATAAATTCTCTCAAAACTACTGTATTTTACAGTTTTCCTCATGTAGTCAAGTGTCTCCTTATTTCAATGTTAATATCTTACGGCTTTGGAGAAGGTGAATTTCAATATTGTAATTGATTGTGAGGTGCAACACTAGTTGAGCAACAGTCTTAGATAGCTAATACTAGGCGGTTATACCAAATTGCATCTCTTTCTAGATGTATGTAGAATGTATACATATCTCTTATGTTTGTCCCTCTAAATTCTCTGTATAATTATGTTGTATTTGTCAGTTTGTGATCCTGTGATGGGCGATGAGGGTAAGCTATATGTCCCTCCAGAGCTGGTGGCAGTATATCGTGAGAAGGTATTTTTTTTAAATTTCCTTAAGATAGCATCAATGTGAATAAAGCATAACTTGCATTTAAAGAATCTATCCATAAATATTGTCTTGATTTACCAGGGTTAGAAATGGATGAGGACCCTAACATTTTACTGATCAGTGTGCTGTTAGCTGCTTTTTTATGAACTGTGATAACTTCATCATACTAAGGCACTGTTCTTGTCTTATCACCAGTAGTTTTGTTTGCACTGGTTTGTTTTTTTGTATATATTGCCCATAACATTATACGACTGTCTTACTTGCATAGAGCTTTCTTTATGTGATGTTTTATAGGACTATTTTGTATTTATGGATGTTTTGACATTTATATTGCCCATATCACTATGGAATTTTCTTACTTGCATTGGGTTGGTGAATGGTGATTACTAGACTTGTTATGGATGTAAAAAGAAAATTCTCCTTTTCAATCTTTTCACTAGGCATGCCAACTTAGTTCTAATTACATACATGCATTAAAGATCGAAACATGAGGGTGGCTTATACTGTTTGCTTCAGAGTATTTACTGCTGTTGTTTGGGTTGGTATGTTTCTTTTACTAGGTTGTCCCTGTTGCTTCGATGTTGACACCTAACCAGTTTGAAGCAGAGCAATTGACTGGGTCCAGGTAACATTTCTAGGGTTTTCTCATTATCCATAGAGGAAAAAAGCATTTCCAGGTTATTTCAACTGAACGAAGACATGTAGTCTTAAGATGGTAGACTTGACTCTCAAGTGTTATGACATTTGTTTGGGTGGGGGGGGAGTATATCAAAAGGTGTTGGTTATAGAGTTATAGGTTTGTAAAATGTGAAGGTTCCTCTTTTATCTGAAATAGCTATCTTGTCTAGGTTTGCTGGTTAATCTACTTGCTCATTAGATCAACTCCTCTCTTTCCTGGGATGCCTCCAGTACTTTAAAGTGTTGTTGGCTTTAATTTTCATGGAAGCTCTTGAAGCTTGCTTAAAATTTTCTTTTGAATGCTCATGGTATCATGTCTTTCTTCTTAATCTTATTATATAGCTTTTGCTAATAGCATCAACCTGATGCTCTTTAATGATATCTACTTACTTCATCAAAAAAAATCTTATCATATATTTAATCTACTGACTTATATAATTCTTATCATGACTCTTGCTAGTTACAATTGACTATAAAATTGACTATAGTTAGTCCTATAAATTCCGTAATGTTATTGAAAGTTGATAAAGAAGAGTAAAACTTCACTTTGCAAAATAGAGAAGAATGATATAATCTTGTGCTCTTCACTTCTTTTATTGCAATACTTCTGCCTTCTTAGGAAGGTTTATTTTTGACAGTATCACTTCTGAAAAAGATGGGCAAGAAGCTTGCAACATTCTGCATGCTGCTGGGCCGTCAAAGGTATCTTGACATACTTGGAGATCTAATACTCTTAGAAGATTTTCTAACACAGTCATATATAGCAGAAAAAGATGAACACATATCTGATATTGACTTTCTCTTTCCAAAGGGTTTGCTCCTAAACTCGAGATCTGTCAATGCTGAATATATGGTGTAGGGGATTGCTGAACTTATGGTCCTAGATAGTGCAAAGATGAAAATAACTTCAAGTGGAATCAATATTTTCAGTTCTTATATGTCTTGGCTGAAAATTTAGAGGGGTCTTTGGGTCAATCTCCCTATGTTCCTCAGCAACTTACAAGTGCCCTCTAAAACTTATTGTTTCTGAAGCATGTTACAATTTTGATTATTGAAATAACTTCCCCTCCCCCAATTTTTTAAAATCTCTTTCTCAGTCTTTCCATGAGTGGGTGAAAGTGCCTCCTACACAAATCCATAATCACTTTATGAGGACCCACTATGCCTTTTCTTCATTTTTGAATGTGGATAACCTCAGAACTTGTGGAAGATAGGTTCATTTTGCAGCTCCTCTTGAGTTTATCTTTCTTATGCTTAATCTCAATTCTTCCTTTCCTTCCCAAGCTTTGTGCTTTTGTTTTGCATGTAATTTGTATCATTCATGCCTTTGTTCTCTATGTCAGGTTGTTATTACTAGCATAAACATTGATGGCACTCTTCTCCTTATTGGCAGTCACCAAAAAGAAAAGGTAAATGACATGATTGTCTCATTTGGTATTCGGTGGAATTTGGTATGCCAAATCCTTCGTTGTGAGATATGATCTTGATATCGTGTACTTTCCAAAATATAGTCCTACTTCTTTTTTGGTAAGTCACAAAAATAATGTCCACTTTCCTTAAAAGAACAGATTTGATACATTTTTAAAACAAAGGTCTTATGGACCCTATTTTATTTCTCTCAGTACAGTTTTTCCTCCATTCTATTATCCAACACCATAGCGGACATGTGATTCTACATTATTCCCCAATCATAACTAGAACACTCAGAGTTCAACTTTTCTCTTTACTAGTAATACCAACTAATCGAATTAAACTGGGACTGAGGGAGAATATTTCACATCGGGTTTAGTATTGTCACCTGGTCAGCATTTCTTCTTTTCTATGACCTGTCTTGCAAATTGGAAATGATTTTTGCATCACTGTTTTATTTTTATATAAGCTAAAAAATTGCATGATAAAGATATCTAATTTGACAGGGACAATCTCCTGAGCAATTCAAGATTGTGATACCGAAAATTCCTGCATATTTCACGGTATGTGTCTCGCAGCTAAATAATTAAAGAAGTTTTACTTTTGAGGGGAAAACTGCTGCTTCCTTTTTCCTCGAAAGTATTGTATTGCATAAACCAGTGCTTTGTTGGAATAATTGATAGAGGTTATAAAGATTATCCTTTTCTTTGCTCAAAGAGAAACATTGCCACATAGATTACAAGCAATGTCATCGACAACCTTCTTGCTTTCTGTTGTTAAGAGTACGTTCCATAGAGAAACAATTGAAATGACACTTGTTACTGTGCAAAACTCTGAGCCATCCAAATTACCAGATTTCAAAGAACAAACTCTGAGCCATCCAATCCCAAAACTTGACTCAATCGTTGGAGCAGCCCAAGACTCTTATTAACTCCTTTGGAAGTCTTTAGATAATTTATGCGGGATGATTTGTTGTTTAATCCACATGTAACCTGGTCTTAGACTTCTCATGTGAACTTTAGTGCATATCGGGGATGCATAAGGGACTTGCCAATGTTTGGTCTGTCACAATGTGAAAGATAAACAAAACCTCAAAACAATGGGTAGGACGCCCAAAATCTTTATAAATCCCTCGGAAGCCCTTATACAATCCATGTAGACAATTGGTAACTAAACACTTCCAACTTCTTCATTTGTCAGAAATCCTAGATATGGTACTTATTTAAAAAAAATTTAAAAATCCAAGATATGGTGGAACTTTTAGTTTTTTGAAGTCTTTTTTAATTGTATAGGAATTTCAATGCTTCTTTTTCTAGTTTCTGATTGATGGGAGCTCCGTCTAAGAGGGAGGAAGGGAGAGAGCTGGCATCAGCAGCTATGCATCCAGTTATCAGATAATTCTCATTGTGCTGGCGTCCAGCATGATTATGTTATGTCTGTTTATTAGATGAACAAGGATTATGCCTATTTGTTAAATGTTATCAGGGCTATCATTCAAATTTCATTTTGAATGACAAGGCTTGTGGTGCACTTTTTATGACAGTATAGAAATGGCAGAAGTTCATTTTGGTTTCTTATGTTAATGCTTATTCACCTGCAACAGTTTCTCTGTACATATGAGCCCTTGTATATTCATTTAATGTACACCGCATGCTTGCAGGGAACGGGGGATTTAATGACTGCTTTGTTGCTTGGATGGAGTAATGTAATGTTTGACCAGCTTAAGACGAGCTTTGAGCTTTATTTCCCACAATAATCTATTTTCTGATCTTAATTTTCTTACCTCATACAGAAATATCCCAATGACCTCGACAAAGCAGCAGAGCTTGCTGTCTCAAGCGTACAGGTACCAGTGTGCTTTCCTATTGTTTGTGAAGATCCACTCATGTAATGTCTTGAATGTGGAGACTGAATCACTGTGTTGAATTAGTTATTATGATGGCATCCAGAACTAGCTTGATTGCGTTATCATGATTTGGAAATTTGTTTCATAAATTGTGCTAATATCTAGGAGCTTTGGCACTTAGTTAACACCAGGAATTGTAAAACAGCTATGAGCGAATTCTGTTGGATACACTGAACAGAAATATAAGCATATACTTTTATACTTAGATAAAACAGCTGCTTGTCTAGAAATGTGCGAAGAACAAATATAATGGAATCCTTTTTATGGATTTTGATGCAACGTAATAATTTGTTTAATCAGAATTTTTGTACAGCGTACACAATGCACATTCAACTGTCCAGAATGTTCATGCTATGATGAACATTAGTTGCTTGCTCTTTTGGTTATATCAACCAGTTTTGTTGCTTGATGCAGGCACTTTTATTGAGGACACTGGTAGATTATCAAAAGGCTGGCTATGACTGCCGATCAAGCAGTTTGGAAATTCGATTGATTCAGAGCCAAGATGACATCCGCAACCCAGAAGTTAAATATAAAGCTAAAAGATACATCTGACATTCTGTTGTCGTCTTGTCTATTTGTTGCTTTAGCATTGTCATAAGAATGAAACAGTTTCATTTGTACTCGAATATAAATAGAGTGAGCTCATTTAGCTCTCAGTTGCTGAGACATTCATATTCCCATAATACCATCCATCGGAGGAAGGAGATTCAAGGAGAACAGGAAATCCGTGGGTTCTGCCTTCCTATCAGATGGCAACAGATAGTACTGATAAGAGCATTTGGGGAAAGAGGGTGTGGACATTCGTAAAGGCATCAAGTTGTTGCTGGAGGCAGTTGGGGCAATCTTTATACATTCATTTTACTCCACTTGACAAGCTTCCCTTTTGACCACTGGGAGTTAAATGCTTCACGCTGCTAGTATAATTTCCTGTTGCCTTGACACTCGAATAGTGCTTCAGGCATTGGCATATGTACGTTCGCTAAGACAACTGGTGCAGAAGTTATTCTGTTATTGCCTTTGTTTTGCTTCCGTTCGTTTGTTGCTTTATCATTTTGGCTACTCTTCTCTTCCTGAAACTTAAAAGAGGGATTAAACGTTTGTTCATGATCTCACCTAAAAGTCTTAACACAAAATTGTCCACTGATAGTTACCAAATTTTGTTTGTCAAGACTCAATTATCTTTTGGCCCAAGTCTGTGCATGGTTCGGGGAGCAAGATTTGAGAGAGGAGCAGTTACCTTCACCTTCTTGGATCAACGAACAGAGGGACGAGTGCTCATTTGTTGGAAAACAGCAACCATTTCAATGTTATGGTTGGTCTCACCAACATCAAGCATCATGTTTTTTTAGAATTGATAAAATAAATACATACAGAAAAGTACCTTCCAAGAATGCGAGACCACCAAGTCGACCAATTGGGATTAGACCTTCCAATGTGGCAAGCATTATAGCTCTAATAGGACGAGCAGGAAAGCTCTCAATAGGGGAGAGCTAACCACAGTGCAGCTTAATCAGACAGAAGTTGAAGCAACTCTATATATATCCTGTGTCAGTTTTCTTATCTAAATTATACACTTTTTACTATTTTAGCCGGGTTCCATTTACCTAGGGACTATGGGTATCTTATTTTATTTTATACACCACTTGGTATGTTTTTCTTTTTATGCTTTGTTACGAATAAAATGACTAAGAATCTTCCTTGAAGGTAAAGTATTTACTCTCGACTAAATTTGATAACACTAAAGTGTGTTTGAACCCATTTAAAGGTATCTAGCTCTACTATGTTCTACGGCTTAATTTGAACATTGGTAGCAGGACTTGGTTGATTCACTTTAGTTTTTTGGAGAAAATTACATTTTTGATAAGTTCTACAGAGACAATTTTTGGAAAAGTTATACGTACTAGTTTTTTGAAAAGAAAAAGAAAGAAAGAAAAAAGTTCTCATCATGATGGGGCTAATCTGAATTTGGAGGAAAATGGAAGCCGAATCGGTGTAATTATTTTTCTCATGATGGCCAATCAGCGATTTCGACAAGATTGAGGGGTAGAACCTGCAATTTTCGCTAAACATCAGCGGAACGTTTAAAGAGGTTTCTCGAAGCTGGGCTCGCGGGAATGCCCGTTCCAGTAACAAAGAGAAATAAGGGAAGTTTTTTCCAGAATAGTTTGGACTTTGGAGAGTACACAGACAGCGAAAAATGGAACCTGAAGCAGCGCTAGAGTTTGTGAAGCAGGGCGCTACCTTGCTACTTCTAGATGTTCCTCAACACACCCTCATCGGTATTGATACCCAGGTCTGTATTAATTATTGGATTTTGCTGTTCGATTTTTCCAAATGATTGATTTTGTTTAAATTTGAAGAAGTTTCGTTATTTGCAGATGTTTTCCTCTGGGCCTAATTTCAAAGGTGTGAAGATGATTCCTCCCGGTGTCCATTTCATCTATTACAGTGCATCCAACAGGTGCTTTTTGTAGCTTGAATCCCATTACTTCTCGTTTTCTTCAGGAACTTAAGCTTCTAGAGTTGTGGAGTACTCATCCAGAAACAGTGGTTTCGAAGTACTTAATTATTAGTTAAGTGCTGGAAATATGAGTAACCTGCCCGTTTACAACAACATATCCCACAAATGGGGTGTGGGAAAGGTAGGAGGTAGGCAAACCTTACCCATATCTTTGTGAAATAGAGTTTTTGTTTCCAATAGATCCTTGGATCAAAAGAAGAAAAACAACGATAGTAAAATAGCAAGATGAACAAAGTAAAAATTTAAAAATAAGATATTACATGAATATTACTAAAAAAAAGGAGAAGACGAGAAGAGGAGACTACCCCTACCTCTCCCACATAAAAGTAATACAACACTCAACTCCCTACTACCCTTCTACCATTATGCTCGATATTCCATGTCCTGTCTAATCACCTCCCCTAGTTCTTCTTTAGCTTACCTATATCTCTCTTAACAACTCCTATAGCCAACATCTCACACCTCCTTACTGGTGCATCTGCACATTTTTATACATATGTACGAACTATCTCGGCCTCGCTTCTCTGATCTTGTCCGCCATGGAGGTCATTTCCACCTTGTCCTATATAACTTCGTTCCTAATCCTATCTTCTCTAATCTTGTCCGCCACGGAGGTTATTTCCACCTTGTCTTATATAACTTCATTCTTAATCCTATCTCTCCCAGTATATCCACATATCTATCTGAGCATCCTTATCTCCACTACCTTCATCTTCCTGACACGTGCTTTCTTGATTGACCAATACTCTGCCCATAAACAATGTAGGTTTAACCACCACTCTGTGAACTTACCTTTAAGTTATGGTGACACATTCTTATCGGACAGTACCCCGGATGTGAGCCTCCATCTCACCCACCGCGCTCCAATACGATGTGCGACATCATCACCAATCTCCTTGTTTCCCTGGATTGTAGACACGAGATACTTGAAACTTCCTCTCTTGGGTATGAGTATATCGATCCTCACTTCCACCCCCTGCA
>JACEIK010018179.1:0-11051 GCA_018107945.1 Datura stramonium | reverse complement strand
TAAATTCACATTTAACTAAGAATCACATGAGAATGTACATATAACGATAGATAAACAAGTAGAAATGAAGCATTTGAGTATCACTTGGGCATGCAATTCTACCCAAGATCAGCTATGGCACTCAATGATGCAAATTACCAACCGGCTCATAGCTCACAGACCTCTTCCTAGTCATATGGTCCATCATAAACTTGGCATATCCGGGCATCTGCTTTGATGCCTTGACAATGGTATGTTCATAGATAACTATTTTAGCATAGAGAGAAATTTCTGAAACTTACCATCGTCTTCCTTCTTCTTTATCCTCTGAGGGAATGGCGGCGGTGGTCGAGGAATATCTCTCTAGACCTATGTGGACCCGTGTTCCTTCCCTTTATCAGCTCCATACTTCTTTGTACCAATTAGAGCCTCAGTCAACTCAGCCTCACCTGCAAGATCCTGCTCAACAACCTCATCATCCTTATTAAGCTCGATCTCCTTCTATCTTTCCATTTCAACTACAACTAGTAGATTAGGATCAATAGTGGTCTTTCCTCTCCTAGTTATCACAACCATATAGTGACTGTCGTTCTTTAGGTTCTGGATTGTGTTTCTAGGAAGTGTACCCTTCTGCCTTTGGTTTAGAAAAGCTGACATCGACCCTAGTTGTTGCTCGATCACCTTGATTGCTATGGCATATGATTCAACTTTCTGGCTCATGCTAGATATGTCTCCCCGATTGTCCTTTAGCTAATCATCGGTGTATTTTGCCTTCTTGAGTAGCTCAGCCATCATTCTCTCTAACTTTGAGGGTCCAGCCTTACCCTCACGAGCATTTGGAGGAACCTACAAACTTGTTCGATCATTGCGGTAGCATCATTCTTTCTCCACTAACCATCTCGCCCACGACCTCTGCTCCTATCGCTGTACACATTCCTGCTGTTGTTGTCTTTATATTGGTTCTAACCTTGATTTCCAGAACCTTAGCGCCACGTGTCCTGTCCAGACCCTTGGGCGTTGGTCTGGAAACCCGCCACCTAGTTGTCCAAGAAGTTTTCCTCCTCCTCGAAATTCGACTGTTCAAACCCAGGTTCCCGACCTTGAGCCCCAATTGTATTTACCTTTTTCGCACCAGAGCCCATAATATGTTTCATGAGCAGCTCTGATATGTTGTGAGTTTACAACACTTTCGACGCTTAAAATTTATGAAATAAGCATGGACTTTGGTATGTTTATACAGATATGATGCACTTTTACTTTGTTTTTAGGGAAATTAGGTGTTGGAGTTGAAATGTGCAAAAGCAGTGAAAAATTGAAGAAAAAGGGACAAGTATGGATCACAAACGAGCCGTATCATCCTGGTACGAGTTGCACTGAGAATCATGGAGAAGTCCAGAAGATGTGCTGAACCAAGGAGTTAAAGTATGACTCTTGGTATGAGCCATACCATCCTGGCACAAGCCAAGGCAGTCATGGTAAAGTTTAGAAGAAATTGCACTAAGTCAGTATCCTAGTATGGGTAGCAACTACAAGTTGTGTTATCTACCTACGACCCATACCAAAGAGCCGCGGTAAACTTAAAAAGAATTGAAGAAAGGCAGAACTCAAGGTATGACCAAAAGCCATGGGTTGTAGGATGAAGGTACGAGCCGTACCAAGTTGCTCGTGGAAATAATCAGAGGATGCCAGAAGTTTCAGATTCAAACCACAACAAAATAGTATGACTCGTATGTTGATGGTACGACTCATACAATTTCCAACACTAAGTTAAAATTAGAAGAGCCAACCAATGTATGAGTGAAGGTACGACCCATACAATCATGATACGGGTTATATGTGATGTCGGTGGCAGTTTGAGAAATTTCCCTATCAATTTAGGAAATGTTTCTAGTTATTTATATAAATACTTTTCTAGGTTATTTTTGTAGAAGAGAACAAAATACGATTGTTGAGAGAAGTTTTTGACTTTTGGGGATTATTGAGAGCAACTTTTGGGAGATTTGTTGCTTTGATTCTTCCGTTGTTCTTGAATTGTTCTTCACTAATATTTGTAATAATCAAATGTGTTTTCTTCCAATCATATTTGTAAGTTCTAAATTGTGTTTTTGTGCATGAATGCTTATAATTCTCTTACAATCATGAGAGGCTAAAATCTCCACAACTAGAATTTTGGGAACCATGGTGAATTAACAAACTAGGATTTGCACAAAGTGATTCTAAACCAATGCTAATGCTTGTATTATATTCTCTTCATCTTTATTAGTTCTTAACAAAGCGCAATGTTAGGATTTTCCTAATTCTTTTCTTTTTTGAACCTAGAGAAGTAAAAATTAGGAAAAGAGAACATCAACAAAGCCTTAAAATTTATGGTTCATTATATGACTTGAGCTACGGTCGCAAGATAGTTAATTTGGAACAAATTGATAATAGTAGAAGTGAAATTACTCATGAGACCTAATATAGTGATTGAGTATAGTTATTTAATAGGAGCGAACCAGTTGATTGGATAAACCCTAGTTATTAGTTCTATAAGTAAGCATTAGAAAATATCACGAGTGTAAAACCTAAAGTAGTTATGAACCCACCGGGAACACTTTTCCCTAGTTATTTGCATTAATTTGATAAACAACAACAAAAATATTGACATTGCTACATATTTGCTTTTATAAAACCCTCTTTTCTAGAACTAACAAACTTAGAAGATTAAATATAGTGTTATTCTATATCTTGACCATATTCCCTATGGGATCGTCCCCAACCTAGTTGGGTTCTTTATTGAAAATGTCCGTGTCATACTTCTACAGGTATGTGAGTTTGAGCCTTATAAAAAAGTGGCGCCTATTGCCAGGGAATATGGCTTAAGATTAGAGTAATTTCTTATGTTTAACTTTTAATTATTATTTGCCTAGTTTACGTTTTTTGTTTGTTTTTGTTCTATTCAGGCTATAGCAGGGACACCTTAACACCAGATCAACCCTCGTGAGCACTATGATGGAGGACAACGGACCGCCAGTGCATATTGTGGCGTGACTGAATGTTAAGGTGCTGGCAGCAGTCTCAATGAATTATGAGGGAGGGGGGGTGATGTGCAGGGATATATAGAGATGGTAAATGCCCTAGAAGAAATGGGGTCCTACAACTTCAGGCCAAAGAAGATGAACCTTGATTTAAAGAGCAAGGTGACCCCTCCAGCAAAACCATCAGTCAATACCGCCAGTCCTAGAACTTAAATCTCTACCCTCACATTTGAAATATGCCTCCTTGCCAGTGATCATAGAAGAAAACCTTGAAGAATGGCAAGTGGAGTCCTTGGTATCAGTATTGAGAAGACATAAAAGGCAATTGAGTAGACCATTGCTGACATCATCGGTATTACCCTAAGAATTTGGACCCACAAAATTCAGCTTGAGCCAAATTGTGTACCTAACATAAAGCATCAAATTCGACTGAACCATCGATGAAAGATTTGGTGAACAAGGATATTGTAAAATGTCTTGATGCTGGTGTAGCTTACCCCATTGCTGATAGTAAGTGGGTGAGCCCGGTGAAGTGTATCCCAAAGAAAGGAGGGATCACGATTGTGCCAAACGAGTGAAATGAGCTGATACCAACGAGGCCAATTATAGGTTGGCGGGTTCTTATGGAATACTGGAAGCTTAATAATTGGACCCAAAAAGACCACTTTCTGATGCCCTTCATGAATCAGATGATTGACAGGTTGGCAGGTAGAGGATGGTACTACTTTCTTGATTAATACTCGGGGTATAATCAGATCTCAATAGCCCAGAGGATCAAGAGAATACCACCTCACTTGTCCTTATAGAACTTTTGCCTTTAGGAGGATGCTATTTGGGTTGTGCAACGCACCACCACATTCCAGCACTGTATGATCATTTTTTAGATATGGTGGAGGACACCATGAAGTATTTATGGATGACTTCCCGGTTGTGGGTGATTCATTTGAAGATTGCCTGGAGCGTCTGAGTAAAGTGCTAAACATATGTGAATAAACTAATCTGGTCCTCAATTGGGAGAAATTCCATTTCATGGTCAAAGAGGGAATTGTGATGGGCCACAGAATTTTCGAAAAAGGTATAAAGCTGGATAAGGCAAAAATCAATGTGATAGCAGGATTGCCTTTACCTATTTCTATCAAAGGTGTCAGGAGTTTTTTGGGGCACGTAGGATTCTACAGGAGGATTATCAAGGACTTTTCATAAATTGCACAATCATTGTGTAAATTACTCGAGAAGGAGGTGAAGTTTGTGTTTGATGAGGTGTGTTTGAAAGATTTTGAATGCTTAAAGGAAAGGGACACCTTAGCTCCTATTATCATAGATCTAGATTGGTCTCTCCCATTAGAGTTAATGTGTGATTCCAATGGGGTAACCATTAGTGCTTTCTTGGGTCCGCGGAAAGAAAAAAATATTTGACTCGATCTACTATGTCAATAAGACACTCAATGTAGCTCAAAATAATTACATGGTGACCGAATAGGATTTGCTAGTAGTAGTCTTTGCATTAACAAAGTTTCGAGCATACTTTCTCAGAACTAATGTGATTTTCAATATAGACCACATAGCGTTGTGGTATGTATGCTAAACTGAGGCTGATCCGATGGCTGTTGCTCTTACAAGAATTTGAGTTTGAGGTAAAAGATCAGAAGGGTGAGTATCAGGTGGCTGACCACTTATCCATATTGGAGGCAGAGATGAGAATAAAAGATGAGATGAACATTTATGATGCCTTTCTAGATAAGCACGTGTTGGCTGCATATCAGGATTTGATCCTACGGTTTGCCGAATATGTAAATTATTTGGTGAGTGATATGATCCCAAAAGATTTAACTTCGCAACAAAGGAAGAAGTTCTTATTTGATGCTCTGAGGTATTATTGGGATGAGCCTTATTTGTTTTGTATTTGTGCAGATGTGTTAATTTAGAGGTGTGTGCCAGAGGTTGAGATGTTGAGTATACTTGAGGCACGCCACTCATCTCTAGTTGGGGGTCATCATAGGGGCATTCGAACTGCACATAAAATTTTGCAGTGCAGTTACTATTGGCCCACAATCCACCATGATGCATACGATTTTTCCAAAGCCTATGATCAATGCCAAAGACAAGGCGACATCACTCGCAAGCATGAACTATCATTGAACCTAATTCTAGAAGTAGAACTGTTCAATGTATGGGTACTGATTTCATGGGTCCATTCTTGAGTTCCTATGGGTGGAGTATATCTTGGTGGTGGTGGATTATATTTCAAAATGGGTAGAATCCATTTCACTCCCTAACAATGAAAGGAAAAGTGTCACAACATTTCTGCGAAAGCACATATTTGCAAGATTCGGTACCTCCAGAGCCATCATTAGTGATGGTGGTTCACACTTTTGTAATGGTCTCTTTAGAACGTTGCTTGAGAAATATGGTGTTAAACATAAGGTGGAAACACCTTACCATCCTTAGTCAAGTAGACAAGTGGAAGTTTCCAACAGGGAGATCAAGATGATTTTGGCTAAAATAGTGAACACCAACTGGATAGACTGGTCTAGGAATCTTGATGATGCACTTTGGGTATATCGAACAACTTACAAGACCCACATTGGCTTATCACCATATCATCTTATCTATGGCAAGTCACGTCATCTACCGATGGAGCTATAACATAAGGCACTATGGGCTCCTCCTCCTTTCGACGCTAATCTGCATTCATACCAATAACATATGTACCTGCAGCTGCTTTCGCCTCCCTTGTGTGCCAAGCTCCGTTCGTCTTGGTTACTTAATCAAGTATAACAGTTGCTTGCTCCCATGAGTGACCCATTAATTCTCCTCTAGCCACTGTATCTATTACAACCTTAGTGTTGTTGTTTAGAGACCAGTAAAAGATTTCCAACAAACTATCATCGAAAATTTTATGATTTGGGCACTTAGTTAGCTTCTTTTTAAATTTTAGCCATGTCTCATGAAGTGCCTCTATCTTAAGTTGAAAAAAATTATAGATCTCATCCTTTAACTGTAGTATCCCGGAGGGTGGAAAGAATCTTTCCAAGAAGGTCAATGTAAGATCCCTCTAGTTGGTTATCGATTCGTTGGGCAACTCTGACAACCAAATTGTGGCCTCTCTAGATAAAGGGAATAGGAAGAGTCTCAATCTTATAACATACTAGCTGACACCTATTAATCTGTACGCCTTGCATATGCCAACAAAGTTGATTTAGTGCAGATTTGCATCGTCAGCTGCATTACCACTGAACACCCCTTGCATAATCAGTAGCTGAATCATGGTGCTAGTGATATCATACTTTTCCCCAGTAGGAAAATGAGGTGGTACGATAGCTCCTATTAACCCAACTTCATTAATATCTGGTTCATCGTTATCATAGAACTGATGAGAATATCTTTGGCCTCTATTGCCCCTTCCATGGTGTCCATCATTCACTACCTCTTCACGAGCATCCTCTGCTTCCTAAACTGCAGCTTGCCAAGATATCTCAGCTTGACGAGCTTTTTCCGCCAAACGGGCCTCTCTCTTCTCAGCGTTTTCCATCCCACGTAGTGTTCACTCTAATTCAAGATCAAGTGGAATCAAAGGGTTTTCTCTCCATCAAGTACTGACATTCATTGAGTGTAATACCTTGAAAGCCCTAAGATCAGACCCGAGGTTTGAAACGGAGAAAATAGGATTTTCTGCACCAGGTCATAGGATGAGTCTTCAGTTACCCATAAGGTGCACCACGAGTTGTTAGTTGACTCGTGGGGAGGATGGAAGTCTTGGTTGGATTTCTCAGTTTGGGGTTGTTCACGGATGAGGCCACGAGTCGTTATGTTAGCCATGGTCAGAAGTTTGACTCGAAGGTTGAAAGTTTTGCAGTGCTCCTAACGACTAGTCACCATGAGTCATCGGGCACACCACGAGTCGTAGGTCCCTTGTGGTGACTAGTGATGAAGAGCTTCCAGTGCTGGCAACGAGTTCAGACCACGAGACATGGTCAGTGACGAAGAGTCGTCCAGTTCCCCATTGGTACTGGCAGTATGGATTGTTCTGTGAATTTACTAAGGGCTTTTTCATAATTTCTAAGTTTCTAAGGCCTAAACTACATCATTTGAAGCTTAGTTAGAATTATTTTAAAAGGATTTAGCTCATTCTAAGTCACTCCTCTCCATGCATGCAAGAATAGAAGGTTCCTAGGGATGATCAAGGCTAAAATCCATCATTTCTCCTTCAATTTCATTTGGGTATTCAAAGAAGAGTATAAGATCAACTTACCCAGATATGCGAGACTATGAATGAGAGTTCCTTTCACTCTCATGCTCAAAATTCTTCTCCATTCCATGAATCTCACATCTAGATTTAATTTTCATGATCTTATGGTGTTTATCCCAATTCTTGTGAAATCCTCTATGATCTATCTATGGGTCAATTCCCTTCATGTATCAAATCAAGTTTTATGATCTATGGGCAGATTTTATAACTGTTTTTGATTGTTAATCTACAGTTTCAAATTTTAATTGAAATTTTCTCAATTATGCATGCTTCATGAAAAGTCAAGTTATGATTCTATTATAGTTCTGATCTTATCAATTCTAAATTATAATTTATGATATATGCTATGAATTCTCTTCAAACATTCATCATGGATTTATGAATATCAAGTATATAGATATTTTACAAGTATGTGGGCCCTTATTCATGGAAAATCGTGTATTTCAAGTATGATCAAGTATGTTATGATGTAATTATCCATAAACTTCATGAATGATTTATGATTATGATATGAGCCTTATATGCATATTTTTGGGAGCAGTGTCTAGCACCGAGTAGATCCGACGTTCAGGTAAACCCCGTGGTCTCTAAACTACGTGCCACCATAGGATTATATATACAAATGTTAATGTTACTGGATCCCTGTGATATCACATAAAGCACGTCCCTTGCCTGGCAAGCGTGGGACGGCTCTGCCCAATTTAACGAGATAGTTGGGGAATCATGTAAGTTCTACCATGATGGTGTTGGTTATGATGAGTCCACCCATTGTTCTTCATCATATATGCATTGTCATGTTATGTTATTTTGGATGAAGTTATGTTTTTAGAAGGTTTCTCTTACGAATATGATTGCAAATAATTTATGAATGCTTTGAAAACCTTGAGACCTCATGCTATGTTGTGATATTTACTTCACGTTCATGTTGTCCTATTCTTATGACTTCTTATGTGTTTTATCTATCTGTTTTACTTGCCTTGCATACTCAGTACATTCCAAGTACTGACCGCATACTCTATGTTGTATCATTTCATGATACGGGTCTAAGAGATCAGCCTCATCCGCATGGGGATGGACACTAGCAGGCCCTACCAATCCCCGAGGATCATGTGCCTGAGATGGTTGTCCACGCAGAGTTTAGGGCAACCATTCAGATGCTAGCTCAGGTTTTGACTGCCCAATTCAATCAACAGGCGGTAGCACATGTCCCTCAGAATGGGAATATAGCAACGACGAGAGTTAGAGATTTTCTAAGCATGAACCCTCCGAAGTTCCTTTGGTCAAGGGTGGATGAGGATCCACATGAGTTTATTGATGAAGTTCTTAAGATAACCCAGATCGTGGGGGTGATCGGGGAGGAGTGCGCAAATCTAGCCTCATATTAGTTGAAAGGGGTTTCGCACATCTGGTTCAGGTAATAGAAGGATAGTAGGACAGTTGGAGAAAGCCCCATTGGTTGGGATAAGTTCCATACCGCATTTTTGGATCGGTTCTTCCCTCATGAGATGAGGGAGATTAAAGCAGCTGAGTTTGTGAACCTAAAGTAGGGTAACATGATAGTCCAAGAGTATGCTTTGGAATTCACTCGTTTGTCCAAGTATGCATCAGAGCTAGTGGTTGATTAGAGAGCTCGGGTGAGCAGGTTTGTGCATGTAGTAGAGGACTACCTGGTCAAGGATTGTAGGACCGCTATACTTCATTAGGACATTGATTTTTCTTAATTGGTTCTATACTCTCAGCAGATGGAGGCGGTGCATCTAAGAGAGAGAGAGAGAGAGACCAAGAGGTCCAGAACAGATAGTTATGGGTTCTCTCAGTAGAGTTAGGGGTCGGACATCACCAGCAGTCTCATTAGAGGTCATTATCTCCAATGCCATCATCAGCCAATGCACCATCCAGACAGCAAGGTGATCCGAGGATCCGAGCCTCAGGTTCGAGAGGGCAGAGGAGTATGCCGACAGAGCGTACCTTTCCAGCCTGCGGGAAGTATGGCAAGAATCATATAGGAGAGTGCTTGATGGGATCAGATATCTATTTTAGGTATGGTAGATCTGGCCACATGCGCCGGGAGTGTCCCTTGGCTAGATAGGGCCATGCTCATCTACCAGTTCAGCAACAGCCCTAACTCAACAGGGTGCTTCCACCAGTGCAGGTGGTGGCCAACGCCAGAACAGGTTTTATGCCTTTGCGTCCCGATAGGAGCAGGTCACTTCACCAGATGTGGTCACCGGTGTGTTACGAGTATTCCACTTTGATGTATACGCATTGTTTGATCCAGGGGCTACTTTCTCTTTTGTGACACCTTATGTTGCCATTAGTTTCAGAGTCAATCTCAAAATCCTATCAAAACCCTTCTTAGTCTCTACTCCATTTGGTGATTCAGTTATAGCTCGATGGATATATAGAAAGTCCCGTGTCATAGTCCTTTAGAAAGTCACCTCAACAGATTTAGTAGAGCTAGCCATTCCAGATTTTAGTGTTATTTTTGGCATGGATTGGCTACATGCATGTTATGCCTCGGTAAATTGTACAACCCGTGCGGTAGAATTTCAATTCCCGGGTGAGCCAGTCTTAGAGTGGAAGGATAGTTCAACTGTGCCTGTAGGTCACTTCATTTCCTACCTTAAGGCTAGTAAGATGATTTTTAAGGGTTGCATGTACCATCTAGTTAGGGTTAAGTATGTTACACCGAAACCCCAACTATCTAGTTAGTTCCTATAGTGTGTGAATATCCAAAAGTGTTTCCAGAGGATTTGCCGGAAATTCCTCCCGAGCGGGAGATTGATTTTGGTATTGACCTTCTTCCCAATATACAACCTATATCTATTCCTCCTTATAAAAGGGCTCCAACTGAGCTAAAGGAGTTGAAGGAGTAGTTGAAAGATCTCTTAGACAAGGGTTTCATTAGACCAATAAAATCCCCATGGGGTGCACCAGTTCTCTTTTTCTAAAATAAGGATGGTTCCCTTTGGATGTGCATTGACTATCGACAATTGAACAAGGTTACAATCAAGAATAGCTATCCCCTTCCCAAGATTGATGATTTGTTTAACTAGCTCCAGGGTGCCAATGTTTCTCAAAGATAGACCTCAGATCTAGATACCATCAACTCAGGGTTCGGGAGAGTGACATTTTGAGATAGCCTTCAAGACTCGGTATGATCACTATGAGTTTGTAATTATGTATTTGGGACTAACCAATTCTCCTACAGCTTTTATGGACTTGATGAACAGGGTGTTCAATCCTACAGAGCAAGGAGGAGCATGTCGCTCATTTGAGGGTGGTACTACGGACTCTTAAAGATTGCCAATTGTATGCTAAGTTCTGCAAGTGCGAGTTTTGGCTAGACTCAGTAGTATTTTTGGGTCATGTGGTGTTAAGTGAGGGTGTACAGGTGGACTCTAAAAAGATAGAAACGGTGAAGAATTGGCCTAGACCAGTTAGTCCTTCGGATATTAGGAGTTTCTTGGGTTTAGCTGGTTACTACCGGAGGTTTATTGAAGGGTTTTCATCCATTGCAGCACCATTTACTAAGTTGACCTTGAAGAAAGTAAAGTTTCAATGGTCGGAGGCTTGTGAGAAGAGCTTCCAAGAGTTTAAGACTAGACTCACCTTAGCACTGGTGTTGACCCTACCTGAGGGTACCGATGAGTTTGTGGTATATTATGATGCTTCGAGGATCGGCCTTGGTTGTGTATTAATGCAGTGATGAGCCCGCAAGTGTACGGGTCGTACAAGTAATATAGTGGCTCTTTTTGAGAACCGGATTATCGAACCCAAGGGACTGGACCCATTCCTCTAACTAT
>JACEIK010018175.1:0-11059 GCA_018107945.1 Datura stramonium | reverse complement strand
TTCAAAATCATTGAAACCTACAAAACAAGGACTAATCATGTTGGTTAGCACATATATTCACATTTATATAAAATTACATGAAAATGTATACAATTACTTATGTAAACAAGACTAAACTAAGTTATCAAGAATCACTCGGGCATGCTATTTTGCCCGAGATCAGAGGCCTTGGTACTCAAGTGAAGCTTAGCACAAATTTTCACCCGCAGACAGATGGTCAAGTCGAGCGGACCATTCAAACTCTTGAGTACATGTTGAGAGCGTGTGTGATTGATTTCAAAGGTAGTTAGGATGATCACTTCCCTCTAATCGAGTTTGCCTACCATAACAGTTATCACTCCAACATTGAGATGGCTCCAATTGAGGCTCTTTACAGGCGGAGATGGAGGTCACCTATTGGATTGTTCGAGGTAGGTGAGGCTACTTGATAGGGCTATATTCAGTTCATGAGGCTATGGAGAAAGTTTAGCTTATTAGGTAGAGGCTGAAAATAACTCAAAGTCTTCAGAAATCTTATGCGAACGATAGGAGGAGAGAGCTTGAGTTTGAGATTAATGATTGGGTGTTTCTGAAGGTGTTTCCCGTGATGGGAGTTATAAGATTCAGTAAGAAGGAAAAGCTTAGTCTCCGATATGTTGGTCCTTATAGGATTCTAGGGCGAGTTGGAAAGGTAGCATATGAGTTGGAGATACCAGTAGAGTTATCTTTGGTGCATCCATTTTTCCATATATCTCTGTTGAAGAAATGCATTGGTGACCCAGCCTTAGTTGTCTCGATAAAGAGCATTGGGGTGAAGGATTGCCTTACTTATGAGGAGGTTCTAGTTGAGATCCTTGGCCATTAGGTTCGGAAGTTGAGAAACAAGAAAGTAACTTCTGTGAAAGTTTTGTGGAGAAATCAGCTTGTTGAGAGAGCTACATGGGAAGCTGAAGCAAAAATGATGGCTAGATACCTGCATCTTTTTTCTTCCGGCTCAGTTCCAGCATGAGGTACCAATTTCCTTCTTAGTATTCTATTCAGTTTCATGTCAAGTTCATGTCTCTCAGTTTCTTTCATGTTATATCATGCAAGTATGTTTCACAAATTTCGTTCAGTCATGTATCTTAGTCCGGAGTCAATTACTCCATTAGTTTTTCAGTCTATAGCTTTCAGTTCTGGGATTGTAACTCTTTCCCTATCTCTTCTGCTTATTTAGTCTCCATTTGAGGATGAATGTTCCCAAGGGGGAGATAATGAAACACCCCAAAAGTCCCTACGATCAAGCCCTAGTCTTGTAGCTTAATTAGAAGAAAAATCTGCAAAATTCCATAGTACGACTCATTGTACAGGTCATGGTTTGGTGTCATGATGGTTGGAGTAGTAGTGGTAACTGGCGCAATAACGACGACTCATGGTATGAGTCGTAGGAGGCAGTAATGAGTTAAGGTATGACTCATTGTAGGAAACAACAAGTTATGGAAGGCAGTCATGGTTTAGGCCAGCTGAGGGAAGGTCCGATGTCACGAGTTGTGGTACAACTCGTTGTAGGAAACAACGGTTCATCGTAGACAGTCATGGGGTGAAAGTGCAGAGGATGGAACCCCTAACAATGAGTCAAGGTACAATTTATTGTAGGAAACAATGAGCCTTGGTGATGCCAGTTGTTGGAGAGTTAGAGAACTAGAAATTTTAACTGGCAAACAACGGAATGAAACCATGAGTCATTGTTTGGTGGTACGTCTCGTGGTACAACTCGGTGTACCTGATATTCAGTTTTTAATTACTTTTTCCTAGGGATATTTTTGTAAATTCTTAAGATTCTAACCCTTAAGTGACGTTGTTTTGGGTTCCTTAAAGAGTGTTTTAAGGGGTTTAACCTTGCCTAAGTCCTAATTCTCATAACTACAATAGATTTGAAATCCTCTCTTAAGATCAAGGATAATGTTCTTCATCAAATTCTCTTCCAATCTTCTTGGGTTTTCAAGGAAACTTGAGGAGTCAATTACCCAGGTATGTAGGGTTATGAATGGGGAAAATTCTTCCACCCTCATTCCTGATGTGTCGTGGTTTTACGGTACTTTCGACACTTAAAACTAAGAAAATATGCCAATCTCCGGAAGTGCCTAAGACTAGACCCGGGATTTAAAAATGGAAGTTGGCATAAATCTATGAAAAACATCACAGAACGGGTCATGTAACGGATTGTTGGTCCCACCAATGATTCGAGGAAGTGTCCGTGGTGAGGTACAACCGGGTTGAAGTTGGGAATAACGGGTCACAGAATGACCCATGGTTTGATGTCACGAGTCATTGTTGTTGGTCGTGGTGATATTGATCCTTAATCTAGGAGGAAGTGATAGGTCATAGGACGACTCGTGGTAAGAATCAACGGATCGTGGTAAGCAACCGTGGGAAAGGGTAGGAAAATCTCCAGTCGAGGTGACGAATGGAAACCATGACCCGTTGGAAGGAGGAATGAGTCGTGGTGTGGCTCGTGGGAAGACCCAGGTGCAGGTCTTCAGGGGGAACAACGGAGGATACAATGGACTGGTGTCTGATGTAATGACTCATCTTGTCGATTCGTGGTGTTGGAACCTGAGAAGTGAATTTTGGGAAGTGGATGCAACCGATGGATACCATGAGTCGTGGTATCCAGGCATGACCTATTGGATCGATCGTTGCACTACCAGTGCTGAATTCTCAGGAAATTCATTAAGGGTATTTCCATCATTCCTAAGTCCTAGGGTCCTAAACTACGTCGTTTAAGGCTCTAAATGTAGTGTTTTATAAGGGGAAAATCTATCCTAGGCTCATTCATATTCATGCATGCATGTTGAAGGGGTTTAGGAGGTGATAAAGTTATAATTCTTCAAGCTTTTCTTCCATCTTACATTGGGCTTTCAAGGAGTGGTAGAATATGATCTTCCCCACGTATGTAAGGTTATGAATGGGTGAATCCTTTCACACCCATGCTCAATCTCTCTTTAAATCATAGAAATTCCTATGTTGATTCTATGAGGTTTTAACCCAATGCATGAAATTTCTAATTCTCTTCATGGGTATGAATTAGATGAGTTTTTACTATTGAATTACGAATCATCGGAGCAAGTTTTATGTTGTTTTCCATTAAAATTATATTTCAAACTTTATAAATTCAAATGCCCAATTATGACAAGTTCATGAAAGTTGAGATTTATGAGGAATGTTCATGTATGATGAGGTATTAATGATGAAAAACATGTTTTCAAGTTACCCATGTTATAATCATGTTTTCGAAGGAATTGAGTAATTTCAAGCATGTTAAAGTATTGGGCAATGTCCACATGTTCAAGTATAATTTATGATTTATGATATGAATTTCATGATTTATCGATTTATGATGTTGGTCGACTCATGGGACCTTGATTCATGGGCCTATGTAAATGGGGATCAACGATGTTAATGTTTTTTTGGCTATGAATCTCATGAATGATGTTTATGTTTAACATACGAGCCTAATGTGCATGTTTTTGGGAGGAGTGTCTAGCACCGAGTAGCCCGACATTCAAAGGACTACGCCAGTGTCTCATAACTACGTGCTACCGTAGGTTCATATTGATTCATTACAATGTTAATGGATCCCCTCTTTCATGATATCACATATTGCACGTCCCTTACCTGGCAAGCCTGGGATGACTCTGCCCACTTGAGTGAGATAGTTGGGGCATAATGTAAGGCTCTACCATGATGGTGTCGGTTATGACGTGTCCTCCCATTGTTCCTGATGATTTATGCATGGTTATGTTCTTATTATTTTGGCTCAAGTCACTTTTAATGAAGTTTTTCACTTATGATTATGATTATGGTTAATGTACAAATGTTTTGAAAACATTGAGCCTTATGTTGCATTATGATATTTATGATATGAGCATGTTGTCCTACTCTTATGAGTTTCTATGTATTTTAAATGTTCGTTTTACTTACCTTTCATACTCGGTACATTGCACGTACTGACTGCATACTCTATCATGTATCATTTTATGATACAGGCTTCGATCTTTAGACCCAACACCGTTGTTAGCTTGTTCCCGAAGTTAGCATCCCACTCATTGGTGAGTCCTCATCTCCCGAGGACTTGTTGATATTAGTTATCCTTTATGTTCAGTTTCCCAGACTTGTCGGGTTAGTTGGGGGTGTTGTCTCATCAAACCATCAGATATGTTAGTGGCTTTTAGACAATATGTAGTATTCAACTGTCATGTATGGAGTGCGATTTGTTTCCGGTGTTATTTCATGATTATGCTTCCGCTATGATATTATGCTAAGTATCATGCTTTATTGATTGAGTTAGATGTATGTTCATGACATGAATCAACTTGGAGTCTCTTGGGGCTCCTTGTGCCATGTTGCAATCCGAGGCTACATTCTAGTCGTGACAAACTTGGTATCAGAGCAATAGGTTTGAAGTGTCCTATGGTGTTTGAAAGCCGCGATGAATAGAGTCTTTTTTATGGGTGTGAAGGCGCCACACTTATGAAGAAGAGGTTTACGAGATGTTTTGGAAATTTTACCTTTTTTCATGATCTATGTCATGCGATGAAATGCCTCCCTATCCTTCTAACTAGTGCTAGTCGAGATTGTAGAATCATGGCACCCCGTAGAGTTAATGGTAGGAGGAATGGGAATGGAAATGGCCACGAGGATGGAAACGGAGATGGGCACCAACAAGTCCAACCAGTCCAAGAGCACCATGCACCAGAGCCGGTTGCCCATCCTGAATTTCGGGCAGCTATTCAGATGCTAGCACGGGCCTTGACCGCTCAGGTCAACCAGCAGGCAGTGGCGCATATTCTGCAAAATGGGAATGCGGTGGCAGCACGGGTCATAGATTTCTTGAGGATGAACCCGCCAGAGTTTCTTGGGTCAAAACTAGATGAGGACCCATATGAGTTCATTGTTGAGATTGTGAAGATCACCCAGGTCATGGTGGTGAATGGAGTTGAGTATGTCGAGTTGGCCTCATATCAGTTGAAAGCAGTTGTACATATCTGGTTTTGATAATGGAAAGATAGTAGGGATGCCGGGGTAGGCCCTGTCACTTGGGAGGAGTTCCATGTTTCTTTCCTAGATCGATTCTTCCCTCGTGAGATGAGGGAATTGAAGGCAGCCGAGTTTGTGAATCTTAAGAAGGGGAAGATGACGGTACAGGAGTATTCCCTTGAGTTCACTCGCTTATCAAAGTACGCCCCTGAGGTAGTGGTTGATTAGAGGGCGCGAGTGAGCAGGTTTGTGCATTGGGTGGCAAACTATTTGGACAAAGATTGCAGGACTGCTATGTTCCACCAGGATGTGGATTTCCCTCGGATAGTCTTTTACGCCCAACAGATGGAGGTGGCGCATACGAGGGAGAGAGAGGCCAAAAAGGCCCGGACAAATATCTATGGGTTCACTCAGCAGAGATCCGCCGGTGGCCACCGCCCTCAGATTCAATAGAGGTGATTAGCTCTAGCACCATCATCAACTAGTGTTCCATCCAAACCCAAGGGTGATCTGAGGAGTAGCGCGTCAGGTACAAGAGACCTGACTCTTGGAATCATGCGCATGGCTCCATGTCGGCCAGGAATATTGACTCTTGTGGGATGGGATGTGCTCAGCCGCCTCCAACACTTTCTGTGGCGCATGTAGGTGGAGTGCACCTTTCCAGCCTACGAGAAGTGTGGCAAGAGTCATGCCAGGGAGTGCTTGCTCGACTCAGATATCTTTTATGGGTGCGGTAGATCTGGCCACATGTGTAGAGCGTGTCCATTTGCCAGGCAAGATGATGATAGAGGCCATGCATAAACTACCAGATCAGTAGCAGCTCCAGTATGTTCATCTCCATAGGGGGCATCCACTAGTGGGGGTGGTGGGCAGCGCCAGAATAGATTCTATGCCCTCGCCTCGCGTGAGGAGCAGGAGACTTCACCGGATGTGGTTACTGGTATGTTATGAGTGTCCCACCTTGATGCTTATGCTTTGTTATATCCATGGGCTACTATGTATTTTGTGACACCTTACATTGCTAGTTGCTTTGGAGTCAGTCCCGAAATTTTGTCAGAACCATTCCGGTTGGTGATTCAGTTGTAGCTAGGCGGGTGTATTGATGTTTCCCCATCACAGTATTGCAGAAGGTCACCTCCGCAGACCAAGTAAAGTTAGCCATGACTGACTTCGATATTATTCTCCGCATGGATTGGTTGTATGCATGTTATTCTTCTGTTAATTGTAGAATCCATGCGGTGGAGTTCCTTTTTCTAGGTGAGTCAGTCTTAGAGTGGAAGGGCAGTTCATCCATGCTTGTAGGTTGTTTTATTTCCTATCTTAAGGCTAGGAAAATTATTTCTAAGGGTTGCATATACCATTTAGGAAGGGTTAAGGATGTTGAGCCCGAGACCCCGACTATCTAGTCAGTTTCAGTGGTATGTGAGTACCGGAAGTGTTCCCTGATGATTTACCGGGTATTCCTCCTGAAAGGGAAATTGATTTTTGTATTAACGTTCTTCTGAAACATAGCCAATATCTATTCCTCCCTACAGAATGGCTCCAACCGAGCTAAAAGAGTTGAAGGAGCAATTAAAGGATCTTTTGGATAAGGGTTTCATTAGACCGAGCAAGTCCCGATGGGGTGCACCAGTTCTCATTGTCTGAAATACAGATGGCTCCCTTAGTATGTGTATTGATTATCGGAAATTGAAAAAAGTCACCATCAAGAATAGGTACCCTCTACCCAGGATCGATGATTTGTTTAACCAGCTTCAGGGTGCCAAGTGTTTTTCGGAAGATAGATCTCAGATTCGAGTATCATCAACTTAGAGTTCAGGAGAGCGACATCTTCAGGATGAGGTATGGTCATTATGAGTTTGTAGTTATGTCTTTTAGACTAATGAATGCTCTTGCAGCTTTCATGGACTTGATGAACAGGGTGTTCAAGCTATACCTGGATATGTTCATGATTGTGTTTATTGATGACATCTTGATATACTCTCGGAGTGAGGAGGAGCATGCCACTCATTTGAGGGTAGTGCTACAAACACTCAAGAATCGCCAGCTATATGCTAAATTCAGCAAGTGCGAGTTTTGGTTGAACTCAGTGGCATTTTTTGGCCATGTGGTATCAAGTGAAGGCACACAAGTGGATTCTCAGAAAATAGAAGCAGTGAAGAATCGGCCTAGACCGGTGAATCCTTCAAATATTCAGAGCTTTTTGGGGTTAGCAAGCTACTATTGGATATTTGTTGAAGGTTTCTCATCTATTGCAGCACCCTTGACCAAATTGACCCAAAAGATGGTGAAATTCCAATGGTCGGAGTCTTGTGAGAAGAGCTTCCAAGAGTTGAAGGCTCGACTTACCTCAGCACCAGTGTTAACTCTACCCGAGGGTACCGATGGGTTGGTGGTGTATTGTGATGCTTCAAGGATCGGGGGTGTGTATTGATGCCGCACGGGAAAGTTATAGCATATGCCTCTATACAGTTGAAAGTTCATAAGACGAATTACCCGACCCATGATTTTGAATTGGCCGCGGTGGTATTCGCCTTGAAGATATGGAGACATTATTTGTACAGGGTCTACGTGGATGTGTTTACGGATCATAAGTCTACAATGTGTATTTACTCAGAAGGATCTCAATCTTCAGCAAATGAGGTGGTTGGAGCTACTTAAGGATTATGACATGAGTGTTCTCTATCATCCAGGGAAGGATAATGTAGTAGCAGAAGAACTTAGTCGAATTTCCATGGAAAGTGTGTCCCATGTAGATGAGGGAAAGGAGCTGGAGAAAGACGTGCATCGACTTGCAAGGTTGGGAATTTGGGTGGTTGATTCGATCGATGGTGGGGTTATTGTTCAAATTGGATCAGAATCATCCTTGGTGACTGATGTAAAATCTAGGCAAGAGGAAGACCCTATTTCGGTAAAGTTAAAGGAGGCCATTCAGAATTAGAAGGTAGAGGTCTTCTCTAAAGGGGGATATGGTGTGCTATGATACCAGGGTCGCTTATGTGTTTTGGATGTTGACGATTTGAGAAATTAGATATTTCAAGAGGATCATGGATCTGGGTATTCAATCCATCCAGGTGCCACCAAGAAGTACCGTGACTTACAGGAAGTCTATTGGTGGAATGGCACGAAGAAGGACACCGCAGAACTTGTAGCTAAGTGTCCAAACTGTCAGCAAGTAACGGTCGAGCATCAAATATCAGGAAGGGTACTTCAAGATATCAGTATTTACTTAGAAGTGGAAGAAATCAATATAGACTTCATCACAGGGTTGCCTCGCACTGGAAGACAATATGATTCCATTTGGGTTGTTGTAGATAGGTTGATCAAAGCCGCTTATTTTCTACCGATCAAAACCATGGATTCGGTGGAGGATTATGCCAAACTATACATCCGAGAGCTAGTTCGATTGCATGGAGTTTCCTTGTCCATCATATCAGACAGAGATACCCAATTTACCTCTCAGTTTTGGAGGTCATTTCAAAAAGGATTGGGTACTCAAGTTAAGCTCAGCACAACATTTCACCCGCAAATGGATGGTCAAGAAGAGAAGACAATTTAGACTCTCGAAGACATGTTTAGAGCATGTGTGATTGACTTCAAAGGTAGTTGGGATGATCATTTTCCTCTGATCGAGTTTGTATACAATAACAACTACCATTCCAGTATTTAGATGGCTCCGTTTGATGCTCTCTATGGGCGGAGATGTAGATCGCCTATTGGTTAGTTCGAAGTTGGGAAAGCTGCAATGATAGGACCAAATTCGGTCCATAAGGCTATGGAGAAGGTTTACCTTATACAGGATAGGTTGAAAACAACTCAAATTTGCTAAAAGTCCTATGTCGATGTGAGAAAGAGAGAACTCGAGTTCAAAGTAGATGATTGGGTGTTTCTGAAGGTGTCTCCCATGAAGGGAGTGATGCAATTTGGGAAGAAAGGAAAACTTAGCCCCTTGTTATGTTGGCCCCTACCGGATTGTGAAACGGGTTTGAAATGTGGCATATGAATTGGACTTGCCCTTAGAATTAGCTTCCATGCATCCTGTTTTCCATGTATTGTTCTTAAAGAAGTATTTGGGAGATCCAGCTCTAGTTGTTCCGGTGGACAGTGTTGGTGTGAAAGACAACCTTAGTTATGAGGAGGTTTTAGTGGAAATACTAGATCGTCAGGTTCGACGGCTAAGAAATAAGGAAGTAGCTCCAGTCAAGGTTTTATGGAGAAATCAGCATGTTGAGGGAACTACGTGAGAAGTCAAAGCAGACAGGATGGCTAGATACCCACAATTATTCTCTATTGGCTCAGTTCCAGCTTGAGGTATTAGTTTTTTCTCTAAGACTATGTAGTTTTTGTGTTCAGTTCATGTGCCCCAGTTTCTTTCATGTATGTGGATGTGTATATGATTCATGAATTTAGTTCAGCCATGTAGTTTGAATCGGAGCTAGTCATTCCAGTAGTTTTCATCTTAAATGATCAGTATTTGAGTATGATGATTGCATTTCTCTATTTTCTATATGTTTTCCCACATTCTAGGATGAATGTTCTCAAGGGGGAGATATTGTAATACCCCAAAAGTGCCTAAGACTAGACCGGGATTTAAAAATGGAAGTTGACAGAAATCTGGGAAAAATATCATAGAATAGGTCATGTAACGGATTATCGATCCCACCAACGATCCGTAGGAAGTGTCCTTGGTGAGGTACAACCAGGTTAAAGTTGGGAGTAACAGGTCACGAAATGACTCGTGGTTTGATGTCACGAGTCGTTGTTGGTGGTCGTGGTGATATTGATCCTTAGTCTATGAGGAAGTGATGGGTCGTGGGATGATTTCTGGTGAGCAACAATGGATCATGGTGAGAAATTGTGGGAAAGGGTAGAAAAATCTCCATTCGAGGTGACAGATGCAAACCACGACCCATTGGAAGGAGGCACGAGTTGTGGTGTTGCTCATGGGAAGACCCAGGTGCAGGTCGTCAGAGGGAAACAACGGAGGATACAATGGACCGTCGTCCGATGTAACGACTCGTCCTATCGAGTCGTGGTGTTCAAACTTGAGAAGTGATGTTTGGGCAGTGGATGCAATAGATGGATAACACAGGTCGTGGCATCCAGGCATGATCCGTTGGATCGGTCGTTGCCATTGCCAGTGCTGAATTTTCAAGAAATTCATTAAGGGTATTTTTGTCATTCCTAAGTCCTAGGGTCCTAAACTACGTCGTTTAAGGCTCGAAATGCAGTGTTTTATGAGGGGAAAATCTATCCTAGGCTCATTCATATCTATGAATGCATATTGAAGGGGTTTAGGAGATGATCAAGTTAGAATTCTTCAAGGTTTCCTTCCATCTTACATTGGGCTTTCAAGGAGTGGTAGAATCTGATCTTCCACAATGTAGGGTTATGAATGGGTGAATCCTTTCACACCCATTCTCAATCTCTTTTTAAATCATAGAAATTCCTATGTTTATTGTATGGGGTTTTAACCCAATGCATGAAATTTCTAATTCTCTTCATGGGTATAATTTAAATGAGTTTTTACTATTGAATTATGAATCATGAGAAAGTTTTATGTTGTTTTTCATTAATATTATGTTACAAACTTTATAAATTCAAATGCCCATTTATGAGAAGTTCATTAAAGTTGAGATTTATGAAGAATGATCATGTATGATGAGGTATTAATGATATAAAACATGTTTTCAAGTTACCCATGTTATAATCATGTTTTCAAAGGAATTGAGTAATTTCAAGCATGTTAAAGTATTGAGCAATGCCCACATGTTCAAGTATGATTTATGACTTATGATATGGATTTCATGATTTATCGATTTATGACATTGGCCGATTCATGGGCCCTTGATTCATGGGTAAACGTGTATGTAAATGGGGATCAACGATGTTAATGTTTTTCTTGGCCATGAATCTCATGAATGATGTTTATGTTTTACATACGAGCCTAATGTGCATGTTTTTGGGAGTAGTGTCTAGCACCGAGTAGCTTGGCGTTCAAGGAACTACACTGGTGTCTCATAACTGCGTGCCACCGTAGGTTCATATTGATACATTACAA
>JACEIK010018173.1:0-11063 GCA_018107945.1 Datura stramonium | reverse complement strand
CAGTCGGCCTGTGGCTGTATTTACAGCCGTTATATAGCCTGTTGTTTCCAGGAATCTGAGATAGAACCAGCCAGGCACCAGATGTGCTTAGGCTCACTAGTTAGCAGTCCAGGTCCTACTAGGGCACCAGGTGCCAGTCATACCCCCCAAGGCGGGGCTTGACAAAGGCAGTGGCGCATGTCCCGCAAAATGGAAAAGTGGTGGTAGCTCGAGTGAAGGATTTCTTGAGAATGAACCCGCCAGAGTTTCTTGGCTCAAAAGTAGACAAGAACCCGCATGAGTTCATTGATGAGATTGTGAAGATCACCTAGATCATGGGGGTGAGGGAGTTGAGTGTGCTGAGTTAGCTTCATATTAGCTGAAAGGGGTCGCACATGTCTGGTTTCATCAATGGACGTATAGTAGGGTAGCCGAAGCTGGCCTTGTCACTTGGGAGGAGTTCCATGTTGCGTTCCTAGATCAGTTCTTCCCTCGTGAGATAAGGGAGTTGATGGCAGATGAGTTCGTGAATCTTAAGAAAGATAAAATGACAGTGCAGGAGTATGCCCTTGAGTTCACTCACTTATCAAAGTACGCCCCAGAGTTAGTGGTTGATCAGAGGACGCGGGTGGGCAAGTTCATCCATGGCGTGGTGGGCTATTTGGACAAGGATTAAAGGACTGCTATGCTCCATCAGGATATGGGTTTCCATCGAATAGTATTGTATACCCAGAAGCAGATGGAGACGGTGCATATGAGGGAGAGAGAGGACAAGACGGCCAGAACCGATAGCTACGAATTCTCTCAGCCAAGGTCAGGTGGTGGCACAAACTGTAGACCCACTAGAGATCTTCAGCCCCAGCTTCTTCAACGTTGAGTATGCCATCTAGACCTAGGCATGACCATAGGGGGCAAGCAGCAGGCTCTAAGGGTTAGAGAAGCACGCCCGCAGATTCTAGCATCCCAATTTGCGGCAGGTGTGGTCAGGGCCATACGGGCCAGTGCTTAACAGGTACAGGTGCTTGCTTCGGGTGTGGGAAGCCCAGATATATGCTCAAAGATCGCCCAACAGCGAGATAGGGCCATGATGGGGGTCGAGGCCCAACTTCCAGTTCAGCGGCCCTACCTGCACGCTCAGCATAGCAGGGGAATCTACTAGCATAGGTGGCGGTCAGCGTCGGAATAGATTCTATGCATTAGCATCCTTTCAGGAGCAGAAGGTCTCCTCGGATGTAGTCACTGGTATGTTACGAGTTTTCCATCTTGATGTATATGCTCTGTTAGATCCGGGGGCTACCATGTCTTTTGTGACACCTTATGTGGCCAGTAGCATCGGAGTCAGTCCCGAAGTATTGTTAAAACCCTTCTAAATCTCTACTCTAGTGGGTGATTTAGTAACAGCTAGGCGGGTATATAGAGGTTGTGCGGTTACAATCCTTTATAAAGTAACCTCAGCAGATCTGGTAGAGTTATCCATGACCGATTTTGATGTTATCCTCGACATGTATTGGCTACTTACATTATGCCTCATTTAATTGTAGAACCCGGATAGTAGAGTTCAAATTTCCTGATGAGCCAGTCTTAGAGTGGAGAGGTAGATCAGTTGTGCCTGTAGGTCGCTTCATTTCCTACCTTAAGGCTTGAAAGATGATTTTCAAAGGTTGTGTGTACCATCTAGTTAGAGTTAAGATTGTGAAGTCCGAGACCACGACTATCCAGTTAGTTTCAATAGTATGTGAGTATCCAGAAGTCTTCCCAGATGATCTACCAAGAGTTCCTCTCAAGCGGGAGATTGATTTTGGCATTGACCTTCTTCCCGATATGCGAGCTATATCTATTCCTCCCTACAGAATGGCTCTAGATGAGCTAAAAGAGTTGAAGGAACAGTTGAAGGACCTCTTAGATAAGGGTTTCATCAGACTAAGCAAGTCCCCATGGGGTGCACCAGTTCTCTTTATCCGGAAGAAAGGTGGTTCTCTTCGTATGTGTATTGACTACCGGCAATTGAACAAGGTCACCATCAAGAACAGGTATCCTCTACCCAGGATAGATGATTTGTTTGACCAGCTTCAAGGTGCAAAGTGTTTTTCAAAGATATACCAGGTACCATCAGCTCAGAGTTTGGGAGAGTGACATCCCGAAGACAACCTTCAGGATGCAGTATGGTCATTATGAGTTTGTAGTTATGTCTTTTGGACTAATGAATGCTCCTATAGCTTTTATGAACTTGATGAATCGGGTGTTCAAGACATACCTTGATATGTTCGTGATTGTTTTTATTGATGATATTCTAATATACTCTCGGAGCGAGGAGGAGCATGCTGCTCATTTGAGAGTGGTACTACAGACTCTCAAGGATCGCCAATTATATGCCAAACTCAGCAAGTAGTAGTTTTGGTTGAACTCTGTGCCGTTTTTGGGCCATGTGGTATCAAGTGAGGACATAAAGGTGGACTCTCAAAAAATAGAATCGATGAAGAATTGGCCTAGACCGGTGAATCCTTCAGATATCCAGAGATTTTTGGGTTTAGCCAGCTACTATCGGAGATTTGTGGAAGGTTTCTCATCTATTGCATCACCCTTGACCAAATTGACCCAAAAGAAGGTGAAATTCCAATAGTCGGAGGCTTGTGAGAAGAGCTTCCAAGAGTTGAAGACTCAACTCACCTCAGCACCGGTGTTAACCCTACCCGAGGGTACCGATGGGTTCGTGGTGTATTGTGATGCTTCAAGGATCGGACTTGGGTGTGTATTGATGCAGCACAGGAAGGTTATAGCATATGCCTCCAGATAGCTGAATATCAAGAGAAGAATTACTCGACCCATGATCTTGAATTGGTCGCGCTGGTATTCGCCTTGAAGATATGGAGACACTATTTGTACGGGGCCCACGTGGATGTGTTTATGGATCATAAGAGTCTACAATATATGTTTACCCAGAAGGATCTCAATCTTCGGCAAAGGAGGTTGTTGGAGCTACTTAAGGATTATGAAATAAGTGTTCTTTTTCATCTGGGGAAAGCTAATGTGGTAGTAGATGCACTTAGTAGACACTCAATGGAAAGTGTGTCCCATGTAGATGAGGGAAACAAGGAGATGGTGAAAGACGTGCATCGACTTTCAAGGTTGGGAGTTCGGTTGGCCGACTCGAACGACGACGGTGTTATTATTCAGAACGGATCCAAATCATCCTTGGTAATTGATGTACAAGCTAGAAAAGACGAGGACCCAATTTTGGTAAAGATAAAGGAAGCCTTTCAAAATCAGAAGGTAGAAGTCTTCTCCAAAGGGAAAGATGGTGTTCTTTGATACCAGGGTCATTTATGTGTTCCGAATGTTAGTGATTGAGGAATCGGATGTTACATGTGGCTCATGGATCTAGGTATTCTATCCATCCAGGTGCCACAAATATGTACAGTGACTTACGGGAAGTCTATTGGTGGAATGGAATGAAGAAGGACATCATGGGTTTGTAGCTAAGTGCCTAAACTGTCAGTAAGTGAAGGTCGAGCATCAGAGATAGTGCCCAAATTGTCAGCAAGTGAAGGTCGAGCATCAGAGACCGGGAGGTTTGCTTCAAGATATCAGTATTCCTACTTGTAAGTGGAAAGAAATCAATATGGACTTCATCACAGGGTTGCCTCACACTCCTCGACAATATGACTCCATTTGGGTTATTGTAGACAGGTTGACCAAAGCCGCTAATTTTCTACTGGTGAAAACCATGGATTCGGCGGAGGATTATGCCAAACTATACATCCGAGAGCTAGTTTGGTTACATGGAGTGCCCTTGTACATCATATCAGACAGAGGTACCCAATTTTCCTTTCAGTTTTGGAGGTCATTTCAAAAAGGACTTTGTACTCCAGTTAAGCTCAGCATAGTATTTCACCCGCAAATGGATGGTCAAGCGGAGTGGACAATCATACTCTCGAGAACATGTTGAGAACATGCGTGATTGACTTCAATGGTAGTTGGGATGATCATTTGCCTCTTATCTAGTTTGCATACAATAAGAGCTACCATTCCAGTATTCAGATGGCTCCGTTTAAGGCTCTCTATGGGCAGAGATGTAGATCGCCTATTGGTTGGTTTGAAGTTGGTGAAGCGGCAATGATAGGACCAGGTTCAGTCCATGAGACTATGGAGAAGAACTCATACAGGATAGTTGAAAATAGCTCAATGTCTCCTAAAGTTATATGACAATGTGATAAGGAGAGAACTCGAGTACGAAGTGGATGATTGGGTGTTTCTGAAAGTTTCTCCCATGAAGGGAGTAATGTGGTTTGAAAAGAAAGGAAAACCTAGCCCTCGTTATGTTGGCCCCTACTGGGTTGTGAAACGAGTTGGCGAGGTGGCATATGAAGTGGAGTTGCCCTCAAAATTAGCTTTTGTGAATCATGTATTCCATTTATCGCTCTTAAAGAAGTGTTTGGGTGATCCATCTCTAGTTGTCCCGGTGGATAGTATTGGTGTGAAAGATAGCCTTAGTTATGAAGAGGTTCTAGTGGAAATACTGGATCATTAGATTCGAAGGCTAAGAAACAAGGAAATAGCTTCAGTGAATGTTTTATGGAGAAATCAACATGTCGAGGGAGCAATGTGGGAAGCCGAGGCAGACATGATGGCTACATACCCACATTTATTCTCCACCGTCTCAGTTCCAGCTTGAGATATTAGTTTTTACTCTAGTACTCTATTTAATTTTCATGTCTAGTTCATAAGCTCCAACTTCATTCATGTATATAATTCTTGAATTCAGTTCAACCGTGTAGTTTGAATAGGAGATAGTCATTCCATCATTTTTCAGCTTTAGTGATCAGTATTTGTAGATGATGATTGTATTTCTCTGCTTTTTTGTATGATTTCCAACATTTGAGGATGAATGCTCCCAAGGGGGAGATATTGTAGTACCCCAAAAGTCCAAAGATAAGACCCGGGAGTTGAAATGGAGAAAACTGGAAATTTGGCACCATGTCACAGAATGAGTTGTTCTGTGACCCATGGGGTAGACCAACGAGTCGTGAGGTGACTCATGGTGAGGTTTAGGGTGTGAGTTGGAGTTTTGGAATTCATGATCCCCATGGACGTGACCACGAGTCGTGGTATACTCGTTGAGTCAGTCATTGTCAAGGTCTTGGGGGAGGTGAAGGGAACTAAACAGTGTACCCTACGAAAAGCCCCACGAATCGTGGTTAGTCACCACAAATCATGGGATGGATCATGGTCAGCATGATGGGTATAGTTTGAATTTAAGGTAGTGAAGGTGATTAGTGGTGACCATGAGTCGCGCTCACCGACGACGATTCATATGATGGCCCGTTACAGGTTCCCGGTAAAATTTCGACAGTTGTACCTAACGACTGATGTGATGACTCGTGGATGGTGGCAACGACTTGTTAGGTCCCTCGTGGGGACTAACGAGCAACTATTTTTAGCAAAATTATTAAGGGTATTCTAATCATTCCTATGCTCTAAGGTCCTATACTATGTCGTTTTAAGCCATTTTCAGAGTGTATTAAGATAGGTCATGTCATTCTAGCATATTCAAAACCCATGCATGCAAAGTTAGAGAAGAGATCAAGCTTAAACCCTTCCAATTCTTCTCAATTTCATCTTGGGAAATCAATAAAGTGTAAGAATCAACTTTAATCAGGTAAGTAGGGTTATGAACGGGTGAATCTGTTCACACCCATGCCCAAATTCTCTTTAGAATCATGAAAATTCCTATGTTGATTCTATGGGACTTTAATGCAAAGCATGAAATTCCTAATTCTATACATGGGTATGATTTAAATATGTTTCTACTATTATATTATGATTTATGGGCAAGTTTTATGATGTTTTCAATGAAAATCATGTCCGAAATTTTATAAATTAAAAGGCCCAATTATGAGAAGTTCGTGAAAGTTGAGGTTTATGATGAAAAACATGTTTTCAAGTTACCCATGTTTATGATCATATTTTTAAGTGAATTATGTATTTTTGAGCATGTTAAAGTATTGGTCAATGCCCGTATGTTCAAGCATGATTATGATTTTACGAATTTAGCTTACCACATGATTTTGGAGAGAAGACTCCCATTTATGTTTAGCTTGTGGTATGGTTTGTGCCAAGGCTCCTCATGTATGATTTAGATTTATGTATTCGTGATTATTCAACTTCGTCAATAGACGATTGTCAGCTTTTTTCAAAAATGATGGAGAGAATATACATATTTTTAGGAGTAGTATCTAGCACCAAGTAGGCTATAGGTCAGTCAACCCTATGCCTCAAAACTACATGCCAATGTATGTATGATCAGATTATATTGGGACCACCTATGTGAGCTATCCCCTGCCCCGGTTGGGCCACGATCTTGAAATCGATATCATGGTATATACCTTATCCCTGGAAAGGCTTTGGATGGCTCTACCCACTTGAGTGTGGTAGTTATGACCACGTAAGCTCTATCGTGGTATGTCGGTTAAAAGACGAGTCTCCCATTATTCCTCATGATTTCAATTATGCATGTTTATCACTCATGTTGTATATATCTATATATGTTCTAAAACAGGTTTAGCCCAATGTTCAACTTTATTTATGACTATAGGATTTTAGCTTTGGGTATATCAATTCAGTTATGATGTTATGTTATGTTGAGATCATGTTTTCATAAAGATAGCATGCAAGCCCTACTCTCAGATTCTTATTTTGTTTATGTTTTACATTATGCATGTTTCTAATTATTTTACTTATTTAATAGGTTTTACTTACCTTGCATACTCGGTACATTCCACATACAGACCGCATACTCTAGGTTGTATATCATTTCATGATACAGGCCGAGACACCCATACTCAACCCCGTCAGTAGCCAGTTCTAGAGTTAGCACCCAGCGTAGTGGTGAGTCCTCATATTTTGAGGACCATTTTTTCCAGATATTGATGTACTTTTAGTTTTAGTATTAGGGAGTTAGTTAGGGTCTTGTTCCGTCAACTCATCTGACGTAGAGGCTTTTCAAACAATAGATTGTATTCAGCTCCAGATCCGTGTATTTTTTATGTTATGCTTATTTCAGACTTCCTCTAAGATTATCATGTCAATCCTTCTGTTTATTTGATTGAGTTAGATGTATGTTCATTCCATGGGTCGACTTGGGGTCTCTCGAGGCTCCTTGTCCCGTGTCTAGATCCGAACATACGTTCGGGTCGTGACAATACTCCTCCCAAAACAATCTTTCTCCTGTCCAATCAAATGCCCTTAGTGAGGCAAAATCAATAAACCATTATAAAACACTTTAGCTATAATATAAAATGAATGTTTAAAATTATCTTTGGAGCCCTTCCGCTTAAAAATCATATCTAAACTTGCTTACGAGCCTCTCGCTCAAAACATAGTTTAAAACATATTTAAAATATCATACAGAGCCTTTTGCTCAAAACATAGTTTAAAACATCTTTTAAGCACCATTAAGAGCCTTTCTCTTAAAATAATATTTACTTATGCTTTTTTTAAAATCATGCTAAAAATAATATCTTTATTCTTAAAATCTCATCATGCATGCTCACTTTAAAATATTTATTTTTATGAAAACAATGCATTTACTTCCAAAATACATGCTTTCAGAATCATGCTTCTATAAAATCATGCTTTCATCTAGCTAGGGTTCATGGAATAAGATACATGAACCAACCTCATGAATCAAGAATCAAGAAAGTATGATAAACAATCAAGAATAAAGAGAGTATGATCAACAATGAATAGAATAGGATTATAATCAAGAGACTTCAATATACACTCAATATGAAGAATTCAATAATGGCAATTCAACATATATAGATAGAGAAGAAGATAATTCAAAAATTGGGTAAAAACTCTAGCCTTAATCTCAATGAATTCTTGCATAGATGTCGGGCATAAGGATGAGTAAAAATCCTTACCTAGGTTATCCTTACATACCTAGAAAAATAGAACCTTTCGACTAAATCTTGAAGAACCCTAATTTGGAGAAGAAGGCTTCCTTACTTCTTGAAGAACTTGAGAGCTTTGATCCTTCAATTTTAATTGGAATGGTGAGGAATGAGTATCTACCATTTAGGAGTACATACATAATACCTTAAGCATTTCAAAGCATCTGGGTTTAGTCAATTAAACCGTGGGAACTCCCTAAAGTAACTTATGATCATTTTTGGTAACTTCACATGTCTTTGACTTTGACCCCGTGACACTTAACAGTGCTTCACTAAAATACTCATAACTATAAACTCTAAACTCCGATTGATGCAAGGTCGGATGCATTGGAAAGAAGACTCAAAGGGATTAAATTTTATGAATTGTATAACTAACAATACTTCATAAATTTTGGAGTTATAATCATTTGAAATTGAATCTTGTAAGAACTTATACGAAAACTTAATCGGTAAGAAGGCTCCCAACTCAACTTTGTGCTAGAGGTTCCTTATGACCTTAATTTGTATCTAATGCACTTCTAAAACTTAAAATTGAATGTAAAACTTAGTTTCCATAAAATTCATCAGGTTTAGGTGTATCCACATACCTAGAACGGTTTCAAACTTAGCCCAATAGTCTGAGACGTTACATAAGGTGGAGTAGACTTGCTATATGGAAGCGGAATGTTCAACTTGTTTCACAAAGGAATTAGGGAGGTTCTATTTTCTAGAGTTAAATATTTTCCTACCCTTACCCCTAGCCTTCATTAGACCCACAAGTGCTTAGTGATTCCAAGTGCAACAACTCTACATTAGTGGTGAGTTACATGAAGGGAAAGCCTATGGTTCAATGTGTATGCACTGGAGTATCCTTCAGAGAGCGAGTGTCTTTTTATAATTTTATAATCCCTATATGTGAATTGCATAAATGTGAGTGGGTCTCTCTTTTAGGTAAGTGACATCACTTTCTTGGAGTAAATATTAAAATTGTGCTTTTAATTGAGAGGTATGAATGCAACAAATTCTGCAGTGAATCTCTAGGAAAACCTTAAATGTTGGATGTTAATGACTTGAGATTCTTATTGATCTTTATTTGATTGGATATGTCCCCTATTTTGAAGTGAATGAATGAAAATGGTATTTGCGAAGGATTTATGGTATATAGATTGAATTTGTGTAACTGTTTGAGTCCTTTTGAATTTTGAGTCTATGTGTGATTTTTGGGGTTGTCTTAAGTCTTAGTGGTCTTAGGTGAAGATCTCATGATGTGATGTGTTTTATTCAATTCTGGTTATGAGTGAAAAATTTGCTTGAGCACAAGTAATGGTTTAAGTTTGGAGGTTTGATGAGTTCGTAAATTACCAACTCATTTGGCTTTTTAAGTATGAACTATTGCTTTGTTTTCACAAAAATTAGGAAGGTTTTATGCCTTTTATTTGTTTGTACAAGTGTTTAACTTAGATAATAAAAATAGAATAATTGAAAAAAAAAGCACTCTACTAGAGGCAAAAAGGATATGTATTGCATATGGACACCTGCGAAATGCAGGTGCCACGCAGATGGTGTTGGAGGATTGGCTAAGATGAACCTATACCAGGTTGGCACCTATAGAACGCAAGTGCCAATGCAGATGGGCCCCCAGTAAACACTGTCTCAACCTGCTAAGAACTTGCGAATCATAGATAGGCACCTGCATGCAAGTGATTCGGATGCTGACAAGGGGAAAATCATCCACTTTTGGTACAAATATATCTGAGAAGCTTCCAAGGGCAATTTCAGAAAGCTATGCAATAGGAATTGGGATGTTAAATTGATGGGTATGTTTGGAATATGGATCATATATTGGAAACGCATGAGGATAACATGTTGATCATAGATTGGCTTGACTAATGAAGGGTGTTGCTTATTGTTCAATTAAATTTCGTGGCCATGCATGATTATGAAGAAATTGTGAAAATAAAGGTTGGGAATGTATGAGAGTAGTATGTTCTTCATAAATTGGCTTGAGTATTGAATGGGATTTATTTATTTCTCCCTTGATTATCGTAGTAATTCATGAACATGGTGAAATTGTGAAAATACTGTATGATTAACCCTAATGACCCAATTATGACATTAATAACTATGTTCGGATGAGTTGGAGTTTGTGGACTTGAGCAAATGAAAGTAAATTATGTATCATCATCATGTTTTAAATTTTATTGATTGGGTATGATTAGATTGTATTTATATTGATGGATTATGAAGCTGGGGCGAATTCTAAATTGTTTTTTTCCTTACAAAAAATTATTTTCCAAATTTTTGAATCTAAAACACCCATGAATGAAAAGTTTGTAAAAGAAGTGATTTATGATAAATGTGAAATGATGATGAAGTTGATGATGAAAAGCATGTTTCTAAAACTACCCGTGATTATTCATGACCTTGTGTTACATATTGAATGAGATGAGTTCGGAATTGAGATGTCATGATAGAATAGTGCTTAAGGAGAATATATAGCATGCTCGTTGGGGTGAGATGTTTAAGATAATAAAGAATTGGTTCTGTGATGATGTGAATCATGATGATGAATCCTGTGACTAATATGTCATCCTGTTGAACCTGTGTCTAATAAAATATAGCTCTAATTCTTTCCAAATGAGTATTGCATGATGAAAGCGGCGAATGTTCTTGTCTCTGATTACCAGCAGTAATTTAGAGTAGCCTTAGTCAGTCGGGACTCACATCCCTAGTTGGTTGGGACTTACATCCCTAGTCAGTCGAGACTTATATCCCTAGTCAGTCGGGACTCACATCCCTAGTCGGTCGGGACTCACATCCCTAGCTACTAGTCGTACATGTTTTCCCCTTAGTCGGTCAGGAATAACATCCCTAGCTAGTCAGTGACTTTCTATATCAGAGCATTCTCTCCCTTTGATAGTTAGGGATTCTCGTTAGTAAGAATGTTTCCTTTAACAGTCAGGGACTTTCCTTGGACAACCAGGGACCCTCTTGATATCAGTCATGGCGTCGTATCTCTATATTATTTCCAATTATTACTATTGCGCATCAGTTGGGTTACAGGCAGTTTTGAGGACGAAAATTCTTAGGGTTTTCTCTATCCCTTTCTTCTTCCTTTCAATTGTTTGCATGATTTCCATTCATTTAAAGATG
>JACEIK010018171.1:0-11070 GCA_018107945.1 Datura stramonium | reverse complement strand
GTTGCACAAGGTTGCAGCAGAAAACCCCTCTGGTTCTTAATCTTGTTTGACCGAAAAATCTGACCACATCGCTTCACTGTATCTTTTTATTTTTCCTCTCCCATATGAAATTTTCCTTCAATTTCTTAAGTCTCTAATCCTCAGCAACAAGGCCTCTTGGTTTCTTTAGGTTATAACTAGCATTATTTTTATCTTCTGATGGGTTTTGCCCATTGATTTTTTTCTTTTAATTATTATTATGTTCTGGTATATTGTCTTTTTTGACAATTACTTAAATATCCTTGAATGTTTTGGGTATTACATTCTTCCAGTCTTATGAAATTCGGTCCCCAAATTTACAATAAATGCATACCTGAAGACTAGAATAAATGAGTATACTTGACTCACATATCATTTTATAACTCCTAAGTAGATTCCTCAATGGTATGGTTTTTCCACAAGACTTCATGGATACAATTTCTTTTGGTCGTAAGTTTCTTACTTGTTTGTAGACAATAGACATCGGCTTCTCCTCGTACGTCAAGTTATCATCAAGATGTATAGTATATGCTTCAATCATACGGGAGGAGTCTGATATACATTTTCTTAGAATAGAGACATGGAACACTGGATAGAAAATATATATCTCATGAGGAAGTGTCAAACGATATGCCACTTCTCCTAGGGCTTAAATTTCTATTTTTCTGAAATGAATCACACCTTTCATAGGGGAGACTCGTAGGAAGACCTTGTCCCCAACTGTGAATGCTAAATCTTTTCTTAGCTTATCCATATAAGACTTTTGCCTACTTTGAGTTGTAAGTAACCTATATCTAATTAGATAGACCTTATCAATAGCTTCTTGCACCAAGTCTTCTCTTAATACATTTGCCTCTCCAACTTCAAACCATCCGATAGGAGAATGACATCGCCCACCATACAAGGCTTCATATGGGGCCATCTGAATACTTGACTGAAAGTTGTTGTTATAGGAAAATTCAGCTAAGGGTAGATAATAATCTCAACTACCTCCAAAATCAAGAATACAAGCTCTCGACATATCTTTCAAGATCTGTATAGTACGTCCTGATTGTCCGTCTATTTACAGATGAAATATAGTAATAAGATCTACTCATGTAACAAATTCTTCTTGGAAGGATTTTCAAAAGTGTGAAGTGAATTGTGATCCTCTATTAGAGATGATGGATATTGGAATTTCGTGAGTTGAACAATTTCATTCATAAATATTTATGCATATCTCACTCCAGCATACATAGTCTTTACCGGTAGAAAGTGTGCTGATTTTGTTGGTTGGTCTACAATTACCCATACCGAGTCATAATCTCTAAGGGTTCATGGTAACCCAATAAAAAAATTAATGATAACTCTTACCCATTTCCACTCTGGCATTTCTATCTGTTGTAGTAGTCCTGCCGGTTGCTGATGCCCAGCTTTAACCAGTTGACAAGTCAAACAATTAGAAACAAAGTTAGCAACATCTTTCTTCATATCTTCTCACCAATATAACTGCTTTAGGTCATGATACATCTTAGTGGAATCGGGGTGTATAGTATATCTAGAGTTGTGAGCTTCTTCATGAATAACTCGTCTCAACCCATCTATATTTGGTAGACATAACTAGTTACCTAGTTGAAGAATATCATCACATTTAACATTTATCTTCTTATTGTTTCCAATTAGAACCTCATCTTTGTATTTTTTCAATTTTCATCCTCATATTGAGTGGCTTTTATGCGCTCTACTAGTGAAGATCTTGCTTGAACACAAGCCAACAATGTCTCTAAATTTCTCACCTAAAATCAGACACCTGTGGCTTTGAGTTTATGCATCTCCTTCACTAACAATCACTTTTCAAGAGTTATATGTGTCAAACTGCCCATTGATTTTCTACTTAATGCATCAGCCACAACATTAACTTTTTCAAGATGATACGTAACAACACAATCATAATCCCTGAGAAGTTCAAACCATCGACGTTGCCAAAGATTTAGATCTTTCTGCTGGAAAATGTACTTCAAGCTCTTATGGTCAGTATAAATCTCACAAGTTACATCGTATAGGTAACACCTCCAAATCTTAAGAGCAAATATCACTGCAGCCATCTTTAAATCATGTGTAAGATAGTTTTGCTCGTGCTTTTTGAACTGCCTTGAAGCATAGGCTATGACACGACCAACATGCAAAAGGACACATTCTAATCCCACTCTCGAAGCATCACAGAATACCGTGAATATTTCAGGACCTAATGGTAAGCCCAATATTGGTGCAGTTGTCAAATATGTTTTGAGTTTTTGAAAACTCTTCTCACATTCCTCTATCTATTGAAATTTCATATTTTTTTGCATTAACTTGGTCAATGGAGCTGCTATTTCGGAGAAATCCTGCACAAAATCCCTATAGTAACTTGCCAGGCCTAAAAAGTTACGAATCTCTATAGGTGAAGTAGGTCTAGGCCATATCTGTACAATTTTTTTATTTTTAGAATCCACCATAATTCCATCCTTGGATACAACATTCCCTAGAAATTCTACTAAGTCTAGCCAAAATTCACACTTTGAGAACTTAGCGTAAAGCTTATGCTCTCGCAATGTCTCCAATACAGCCCTCAGATGATTCTCATGTTCTTCCTGGCTATGAGAATATATCAAGATATCATCAGTAAACACTATCAAAAACTTGTCTAGGAACGGCTTGAACACCTATTCATCAAGTTCATGAATACAACCGGGGCATTTGTCAATCTGAAAGGTATCACAAGGAACTCATAGTGTCCATACCTAGTTTTGAATGTTGTCTTGAAAATATCTTCCTCCCGAATCCTAAGTTGATGATAACCATACCAAAGATCAATCTTTGAAGAGTGGACAATTTCCTGCAACTAATCAAACAAGTCATCTATATGAGGTAAAGGATACTTATTACGTATTTTTACCTTGTTCAACTACCTATAGTCGATGAATATTCTTAAAGACCCATCTTTCTTCTTAAGGAATAGTAATGGTGCACCCCATGGTGATACACTCGATCTAACAAAGCTCTTATCTAGCAAGTCCCGCAACTACTATTTTAGCTCCCTCAGCTTTGCTAGTGCCATACAATACGGAGGTAAAGATATTGGTAATACATGAGGTGTTAAGTCAATACCGAAATCTATCTCTCGTACCAGGGATAATCCAAGCAAATGCTCAGGAAGTACATCAAAAAATTATTTTACCACTAGTACCTTCTCTATGCTAAGTGTTTCGTCTCTGATGTCTCTTACCATGGCTAAAAGACCCATGCAACCTTTATTCAGTAATCATTGGGCCTTCATAAGAGATATAACCTTGCTAACCTCTGGAATTTTACCCCTTTTAATACAAAAGTAGGCTCATTGGGTATCTCAAACTTAACTATTTTTACATAGCGATGAACTGCTGTGCAGCAAGGGAATAACCAGTCCATGCCCATCAGCCCATAAAAGTCAATCATACCATGCATTAGCTCATTCTCGGATTTAGCATCCAGTTCATTGGTGAGTCCTCATCTCCTGAGAACTAGTTGATATCAGTTATCCGTTATGTTTAGTTTTCCATACTTGTCGGTTAGTTGGGGGTGTTGTCCTATCAACCCATCAGATATGTTAGAGGCTTCCAGACTATATGTAGTATTCAACTGTCATGTATGAAATGCATTTCGTTTTCTACATTATGTCATGATTATGCTTTCGCTATATTATTATGTTGAGTATTCTGCTGTATTTGATTGAATTAGATGTATGTTCATGTCATGGGTCGACTTGGAGTCTCTCGGGGCTCCTTGTCCTGTATTGCGATTCAGGTCTACGTTCGGGTCGTGAAAAACTTGGTATCAGAGCAGTAGGTTTTGAATTGTCCTAGGGTGTCTAAAAGCCACGTTAAGTAAAGTATTTTTCATGGGTGTGAAGCGTGCCACACTTATGACGAAGAGGCTACTAGATATTTAGGAAATGTCCCCTTCTTTCATAATCTATGTCGTGTGATGAAATGTCTATATATCCTTCTAACTCGTGCTATTCATGATTGTAGAATCATGGATCCCCGTAGCGTTAATGGTAGAAGAAATGGAAATGGAAACGGCCACGAGGATGGAAACGAAGAGGGGCATCAACAAGCCCCACCAATCCAGGAGAACCATGCACCAGAGTCGGCTGCCCATGCTGAATTTCGGGCAGCCATTCAGATGCTAGCGCAGGCCTTAACCACTCAGGTCAACCAGCAGCCAGTGGCGCATGTCCCGCAAAATGGAAATGTGGTGGCAGCACGGGTCAGAGATTTCTTAAGGATGAACCCACCGGAGTTCCTTAGGTCAAAAGTAGATGAGGACCCGCATGGATTCATTGATGAGATTCTGAAGATCACCCAGATAATGGGGGTGACTGGGGAGGAGTGTGCTGATTTGGAGTCATATTAGTTGAAGGGGGTCGCGCACACCTGGTTTAAGTAATGGAAGGATAGTAGGGCCGTGGGAGCAGGTCATATTATTTGGGAGGAGTTTCACATTGATTTTCTGGATCAGTTGTTCCCTAGAGAATTGAGGGAGATTAAAGCAGCAGAGTCATGAATATAAAGCAAGGGAAAATGACAATTTAGGGGTATACTTTGGAGTTCACCCGTTAGTATAGATACGCCCCAGAGTTAGTGGCTGACCAGAGGGCTCGGGTAAGCAAGTTCGTACATGGAGTGGCGGACTATTTGGACAAGAATTGTAGGATTGCCATGCTTCATCATGATATTGACTTTCCCCGGATAGTGTTACACGCCCAACAGATGGAGACAGTGCATTTGAGAGAGAGAGATACCAAAAGGGCCCGGACAGACAGCTATGGGTTCACGCAGTAGAGATCCAACAATGGTCACCGCCCTCAAATTCAGCAAAGGTCATTAGCTTCAGCACCATCATCAGCTAGTGTTCCATCCAGACCTAAGGGTGATCAGAGGAGCAGGGCCTCAAGTTTGAGGGATCAGAGGGGCATGCAGGCAGAGCGCACATTTCTGGCCTGCGGGAAGTGTGGCAAGAGTCAAGCCAAGGAGTGCTTTCTCGGCTCAGATATCTGTTATGGGAGCGGTAGATCAGGCCACATGCGCCGAGCGTGTCCTTTGGCTAGACAGGGTGATGATAGAGGTTGTGCTCAAACTACCAGGTCAGCAATAGCTCCAGCACGCTCAGCTCCGTAGGGGGCATCCACTAGTGGGGGTGGCAGACAACGCTAAAACAGATTCTATGCCCTTGCCTCGCATCAAGAATAGGAGACTTCACAAGATGTGGTTACTGGTATGTTATGAGTGTTTCATCTTGATGCTTATTCTTTGTTAGATCTAGGGGCTACCTTGTATTTTGTGACATCTTATATTGCTAGTAGCTTTGGAGTCAGTCCTGAAATTCTGTCAGAACCATTCTCAGTCTCTACCCTCGTTGGTAATTCAGTTGTAGCTAGGCGGGTGTATAGAAGTTGCCCGGTCACAGTATTGCAGAAAGTCACATCTGCAGACCTAGTAGAGCTAGACATGATTTACTTTGATATTATTCTCGGCATGGATTGGTTGTATGCATGTTATGATTCTATTAATTGTAGAACCCGTGCGGTGGAGTTCCACTTTCTGGGTGAGTCAGTTTTAGAGTGGAAGAGCAGTTCAGTCGTGACTGTAGGTCGTTTTATTTCTTATGTTAAGGCTAGGAAGATGATTTCTAAGGGTTGTGTATACCATCTACTTAGAGTTAAAGATGTTGAGTCCCAGACCTCGACTATCTAGTCAGTCCCGATAGTAAGTGAGTTTTTTCCAAATAATTTGCTAGGAGTTCCTCCCGAGCGGGAGATTGATTTTGGTATTGACCTTCTTTCCAGTAAACAGCCTATATCTATTCCTCCTTAAAGAATTGATCTAGCTAAGCTAAAGGAGTTGAAATATCAGTTGAAGAACGTACTAAACAAGGGTTTCATTAGACCCAGCAATTCTCCATAGGGTGCACTGGTTCTATTTGTCAAAAGAAGGATGGTTCCCTTTGGATGTGCATTGACTATCGGCAATTGAACAAAGTCACCATCAAGAACAAGTATCCTCTACCCAGGATTGATAATTTTTTTATCAACTTCAGGGTGCAAAGTGTTTTACAAAGATAGATCTCAGGTCCGGATACCATCAGCTCAGGGTTCGAGAGAGTGACATTTCGAAAATAGCCTTTAAAACTTGGTATGGTCACTATGAGTTTGTAGTTATGTATTTTGTACTAACAAATGCTCCTATAGCTTTTATGGACCTGATGAACAGGGTGTTCAAGCCATATCTGGACATGTTTGTGATTGTGTTCATAGATGACATTCTCATATACTCTCGGAGTGAAGAGGAGCATGTCGCTCATTTGAGGGTGTTGTTGTAGAATTTGAAGGATCGTCAATTGTATGAAAAAATTCAGCAAGTATGAGCTTTGGTTGAATTCTGTGGCATTCTTGGGTCATGTGGTGTTTAGTGAGGGTGTGTAGGTAAACTCATAAAAGATAGAGGCGATGAAGAATTAGCCCATACCGGTGAATCCTTCAAATATCAAGAGTTTCTTGGGTTTAGCCGGGTACTATCGGAGATTTTTTGAAGGTTTCTCATCTATTGCAGCACCCTTGACCAAATTGACCCAAAAGAAAGTGAAATTCCAATGGTTCGAAGGCTTGTGAAAGGAGCTTCCAAGAGTTGAAGACTTGACTTACCTCAGCAGCGGTGTTAACCCTACCAGAGGGTACTGATGGGTTCTTGGTGTACTGCGATGCTTCGAGAATCGTACTTGGGTGTGTATTGATGCAGCACGGCAAAGTTATCGCATATGCTTCTAGACAGTTGAAAGTGCATGAAAAGAACTACCCGACTCATGATCTCGAGTTGGCAGCGGTGGTATTCGACTTGAAAATATGGAGACACTATTTGTAGGGGGTCTGCGTTGATTTGTTTACGGACCATAAGAGTCTACAATATGTGTTTACCCAGAAGGACCTCAATCTACGGCAAAGGAGGTGGTTGGAGCTATTTAAGGATTATGACTTGAGTGTCCTTTACCATCCGAGAGAGGCCAATATAGTAGCAAACGCACTTAGTAGACTCTCTATTGAGAGTGTGTCCCATGTGGATGAGGGGAGAAAAGAGCTGGTGAAGGATGTGCATCGACTTGCAAGGTTGGGAATTTGGTTGGTGGACTCGACCAATGGCGGTGTTATTGTTCAGAACAGATCAGAATCATCCTTGGTGACTAATATAAAAGATAGATAAGATGAGGACCCTATTTTGGTAAAGTTAAAGGAAGTCGTTCAAAATCATAAGGTAGAGGTCTTCTCTAAAGGGGGAGATGGTATGTTATGGTACCAGGGTCGCTTATGTATTCCGAACGTTGATGATTTGAGAAATCGAATGTTGCATGAGGCTCATTGTTTCATATATTCGATACATCTAGGTGCCGCCAAGATGTACTGTGATCTACGGGAAGTCTATTGGTGGAATGGCATGAAGAAGGACATCGTGGAGTTTGTAGCTAAGTGCCCAAACTGTCAGCAAGTGAAAGTTAAGCATCAGAGACCGGGAGGTTTGCTTCAAGATATTAGTATTCCTACTTTGAAGTGGGAAGAAATCAATATGGACTTCATCACAGGGTTGCCCCGCACTCGTCGGCAATATGACTCCATTTGGGTTGTTGTAGACAGGTTGACCAAAGCTGCTCATTTTCTACCGGTCAAAACCATGGATTCGACGGAGGATTATGCCAAACTATACATTCAGGAGTTGGTCCGATCACATGGAGTACCCTTGTCCATCATATCAGACAGTGGTACCCAATTTACCTCTCAGTTTTGGAGGTCGTTTCAAAAAGGGCTTCAAGTTAAGCTCAGCACAGAATTTCACCCGCAAATGGACGGTCAAGCGGAGCGAACCATTCAGACTCTCAAAGACATGTTGAGAGAATGTGTGATTGACTTCAAGGGTAGTTAGGATGACCATTTGCCTCTTATTGAGTTTGTGTACAATAACAGCTACCATTCCAGTATTCAGATGGCTTCGTTTGAGGCTATCTATGGACGGATATGTAGATCGCCTATTGGCTGGTTTGAATTTTGTGAAGCTGCAATGATAGGACCAGATTCGGTCCATGAGTCTATGGAGAAGGTTCTACTCATACGGAACAGGTTGAAAACAGCTCAAAGTCGCCAAAAGTCCTAAGACGATGTGAGAAGGAGAGAGTTAGACTTCAAAGTGGATGATTGGGTGTTTCTGAAGGTGTCTCCCATGAAGGGAGTGATGAGGTTTGGAAAGAAAGGAAAACTCAGCCCTCGCTATGTTGGCCCCTACCGGATTGTGAAATGGGTTGGAAAGGTGACATATGAATTGGAGTTGCCCTCAGAATTAGCTTCCGTGCATCCTGTTTTCCATGTATCTCTCTTAAAGAAGTGTTTGGGTGATCCAACTCTAGTTGTTCTAGTGGATAGTGTCGGTGTGAAAGACAGCCTTAGTTACAAAGAGGTTCCAGTAGAAATACTGGATCTCCAGGATTGAAGGCTAAGGAACAAGGAATTAGCTTCAGTCAAGGTTTTGTGGAGGAATCAGCACGTTGAGGGAGCTATGTGGGATGTCGAAGCAGACATGATGACTAGATACCCACAATTATTCTCTACCGCTTAGTTCTAGCTTGAGGTATCAGTTCTTGCCCTAAAACTCTATTCAGTTTCATGTGCAGTTTATGTGTCCCAGTTTCTTTCATGTATATGGATGTGTGTATGATTCATGAATTCAGTTCAGCCATGTAGTTCAGTTCAGAGGTAGTCATTTCGTCAGTTTTCAGCTTAAATGATCCGTGTTTTGATATGATGGTTGCATTTCTCTGCTTTTCTGTATGATTTTCAACATTCGAGGACGAATATTCCTAAGGAGGAGATATTGTTATACCTCGAAATCTCAAAGATTAGATCCGGGAGTGGAATCGGAGAAAATTAGAAATTTTGCACCAGGTCACAGAATGAGTCGTTCTGTGACCCGTGAGGGTAGACCACGAGTCGTGATGTGACTCGTGGTGAAGTGTTGTACTTGACATGGAGGTTTGTATTTGGGTTCACCACGAGCATGACCACAAGTCATGGTCAGGCCCCACGACTTATTGAGTCAGCCGTGGCCAAGGGAAATTGGAAGGAGGAGTTAGAGTAGCAGTGCACCTGACGGATTAGACCCGACGAGTCATGGTCAGACACCACGATTCATTAGGATGGTCGTGGTCAGCAGATGAATTAAGGTTCAAGCAGTGGGGCGGTAGATGTAACAAGTCGTGGTCACCAACGACGACCCATTAGGTCCCTCATGGGGACCCCTCGAGGAAATATTGCAGTGGACCTAACGACAGCATGCGACGACTCATGGTTCATGGCGATGGCCCGTCCAGTCCCTCATTGGGACAGGCAGTTAGTTTTTAGCTTCGAATTTATGGAGGGTAGTATCGTCATTCCTAATCCCCAGGGTCCTATACTACATTGTTTTAAGCTATTTTCAGGGTGTATTCAGATAGGTTAAGTCATTCTAGCCTATTCAAAACTCATGCATGCAAAGCTCAAGAGTGTAGAGGGTGATCAAGCATAAAACCCCAAGATTCCTCATCAATTGTTTCTCAATTCCTCTTGTGCAAGTAAGGGACTGATACAATCCAAGTCTCTCAGGTATGTAGGGTTATGGATAGGTGAACCCGTTCTCACCCATGCCCAATCTCTCTCTAAATCATGGAAATTCCTATGTTGATTCTATGGGGTTTTAACCTAATTCATGAAATTCCTAATTCTCTATATGGGTATGATCTAAATGAGTTTTTATTATTGAATTATGAATCATAGGCAAGTTTTACGTTGTTTTCCATTAAAATCATGTTTCAAGCTTTATAAACTTAAATGCCCATTTATGAGAAGTTTATGAAAGTTGTAATTTATGATGAATGTTCATATATGATGAGATATTATTGATGAAACGCATGTTTTCAAGTTACCTATGTTTATAATTATGTTTTCAAGGGAATTGAGTATTTTCAATCATGTTAAAGTATTGGGCAATGCCCATATGTTCAAGTATGATTTATGATATGGATTACAAGATTGATCGATTTATGACATTGGCCGATTCATGGGCCCTTAATTCGTGGCTAAACATGTATTTAAATGGGGATCAACGATGTTAATGTTTATTTGGCAATGAATCTCATGAATGATGTTTATGATTTACATACGAGCCTAATGTGCATATTTTGGGAGTAGTGTCTAGCACCGCGTAGCCCAACGTTCAAAGGACTACGCCGGAGTCTCATAACTACGTGCCACTGTAGGTTCATATTGATACATTACACTGTTAATGGATCCCCTCTTTCGTGATATCACAAACTGCACGTCCCTTGCCTTGCAATCCTGGGACGACTCTGCCCACTTGAGTGAGATAGTTGGGACATCATGTAAGGCTCTACCGTGATGATGTCGGTTATGAAAAGTACTCCCGTTGTTCCTCATGATTTATACATGGTTATATTCATATTATTTTGGCTTAATTTACGTTTAATGAAGCTTTTCTCCTATTATTATGATTATGACTGGTTTACGAATGTTTTGAAAACCTTGAGTCTTATGTTACATTATGATATTTATGTTATGAGCCTGTTGCCCTACTCCTATGAACTATTATGTATTTTTAAATGTCTGTTTTACTTATCTTGCATATTCGGTACATTCCACGTACTGACCGCATACCTATTATGTATCGTTTCATGATACAGGCTCCGATCTTCAGACCCAGTACCGTCATTAGCTCATTCCCGGAGTTAGCATCCAGTTCATTGGTGAGTCCTCATCTCTTGAGGATCAGTTGATATCAGTTATCCTTTATGTTCAGTTTTCCATACTTTTCGGGTTAGTTAGGGGTGTTGTCCTATCAATCTATCAAATATGTTAGAGGCTTTCAAACTATATGTAGTATTCAGCCGTCATGTATGAAGTGTGTTTTGTTTTCTATGTTATGTCATGATTATGCTTCCGCTATGTTATTATGTTGAGTATTT
>JACEIK010018169.1:0-11076 GCA_018107945.1 Datura stramonium | reverse complement strand
ATATATATATAAAGGTTCACTCAAAATACTAGATTATGATAGACTAGGGGTTAACTTGGGGTTACTTGTGACTCCAAGTACCGTGTTCCGTCCAGGGTGTAAGCTCGGGGCGTTACAAACTTTGTATCAGAGCACTAGGTTTAGAGTATCCTCGGATATTTGAAAGCCACATCGATTAGAGTCCTTTTCATGGGTGTGAAGCGCGCCACACTTATGAAGAACTGCCAGCAAGTCAAAGTAGAGCACCAGAGACCGGGAGGTATGACTCAGGATATCAGCATACCCACCTAGAAGTGGGAATAAGTGAATATGGATTTTATTACGGGTCTACCTCGGATTCATCGACAGAATGATTCTATCTGGGTATTAGTAGACTGGATGACTAAGTCAGCACACTTCCTCCTAATTAAAACTACAGATTCAGCTGAGTACTATGCTAGGCTTCATATTCGAGATTTGGTTAGCCTTCATGGGGTGCCATTATCCATTATCTCAGACAGAGGTACCCAGTTCACCTTGCATTTCTGGAAATCTTTTCAGAAGGGACTTGGTACCAGGTCAATCTCAGCGCAGCTTTTCACCCGCAGACAGATGGGCAAGCTGAGTAGACTATTCAGACCCTAGAAGATATGTTGAGAGAGTGCGTGATCGATTTCAAGAGTAGTTGGGATAATCACTTTCCTCTCATCGAGTTCGCTTACAACAATAGCTACCACTCTAGTATCCAGATGGCCTCGTTTGAGGCATTGTATGGTAGGAGGTGCAGATCTCCCATCGGATGGTTTGAGGTTGGTGAAGCTACTATAATCAGGTCAAACTCGGTTCATGAAGCTATACAAAAAGTATAGCTCATCCGAGAAAGATTGAAAATAACCTAGAGCCGTCAGAAATCTTATGCGGATGTGAGAGTTGGAGTTTGCTGTGGATGACTGGGTTTGCCTAAGAATTTTACCCATGAAAGGGATAATGAGATTTGGAAAGAAAGGAAAGCTCAGTCTGAGATATATGGGACCTACAAAGTTCTAAGGCGAATTGTAAAGGTAGCTTATGATTTGAAATTACCTTTAGAGTTGGCATCTGTGCACCCAGTATTCCATGTGTCACTATTGAAGTACATCGGTGATCCAACTTCAATTGTGTCATTGGAAAGTATGGTAGTGAAAGATAGTCTATCATTTGAAGAGGTCCCAGTCCAGATCCTTGACTGTCAAGTTCATAAGCTGAGGAAGAAGGAGGTAGCTTCGGTCAAAGTCTTGTGGAGGAATCAACAAGTTGAGGGAGCTACATGGGAGGCCAAAGTAGATATGATGGCTAGATACCCCTATTTGTTCCCTTCCGGCTCATTCTCATTCTAAGGTATCAATTACCTCCCCAAGAATTGCTTTCAGTTCATATGTTTCAGTTTCTTTCATGTAAATGAATATGTGTATGACTAGTGAACTCGGTTAAGAGGTAGTCATTCCTTTAGCTTTCTGCTTTCATGATCAGTATTTGTTTATAAAGATTGCTATTCTTTGATTTCCTATGTATTTTCCAACATTCGAAGACGAATGTTCCCAAGGGGGAGATATTGTATTACCTAGAAAATCAAAGACTAGACTCGGGACTTAAAATAGAGAAAATTGGAAAATTTGCACCAGGTCATAGAACTAGTCATTCTGTTACCCATGGGGGGTGACCATGAGTCGTTAAGTGACTCGTGGTGAGGACTTGGAACTTGGTTGGAAATTTGAAAAGGTATGTGACCACGATTCATGGTCAACACCACGATTCGTTGGATGATCAACGGTCAGTGAAGGATTAAAACTTGTAAAAGTCAGGAAGTGTACCCAATGAGTCCTCACCACGACTCGTTTAGGACACCACGACTCGTTGGTGTTTCCCGTGGGGACTCCAGTGAATTTTAGGCAGTGGAGACCACGAGTCGTGGTCACCAACCACGACCCATTGGGTCCGCCATGATGACCCGTAGAGAGAAAGTCAGACAGTGCACTTAACAACCGTGACCACAAGTCGTGGTCACTAGGCACGACCCATTAGGTCCCTCGTAGGGGCCTGACAGTCAGTTTTTCCTGTAAATTTCCTAAGGGTGTTTCAGTAATTTCCTAACCTCCTAGACTCTAAAATATGTCGTTTTGATATATTTTAAGGGAATTTAGAGCGGCTAAATGGCTTCCCCCTCATTCCCCACACAGATTTTCAGAAAAACATCGTAGAGTTTCCCTCAGGAGCTTTCAGAGCAAGAATTAGAGAAGTCCACTTCTCTTCAAGTTCTCAAGGAAATTCTTCGGATCTCTCCATCATTAATGTAGGAATTCAACAAAGGAATAGTTCTTCCCTTGTATCTCCAAAATCCTTCTTTGTTTTCTCTATCAGTTCTAGCCTTGAGACTTTCGAATATGATGGAATTATCTATTAGATCTCGCTTAAATCATTTGAAATATCATTTATGATAATTATTGATGTTTTTCCACTAGTTTATGACTATGTTGTTTCTCATTCCTGTAATGTGAAATCTAGCCCTAGTCTTGAATATAGAGAAACTAGACTCTTGCAATAGTATTCACGTATCCAAATTTTTGCTTGATTCTATCAATGTTGGGAACTCCCATGTTGTTGATTGTATTTAAAATCATTCAGACTATTGTTAGTTCAGTTTAAGTCAAAATGCTAGAATATCCAGTGTTAGTAAGAAATGTCAGCTGATCGGTTTGACTACCGAAATTCCCAAGGTGTCTGTAGTACCTCCCAATTATTAGAATCAGACTCAAAACTCAGTTTTAGTGGTTCACTAAGAGGTCATGACACTTTTGTATAAGCAACTTTGACCAGCCTTAAGACCCTAGTTATAGATTTCAGCTTGTTCTCTAGACGGTTATGACACTTCCAGATAAGCAACTCTGACCAGTCTTAGAACCCAGTTCCAAAATTCAGTCTGATAAGACTCTTAGGGTGTTTCTAGATAGGTATTCCTAACTAGTCCTGGGCCCCAGTTTTTAGCTATCAGCTTAGTATTCAATCTAGGACTATCCAGTGGGACTAGGACTTAGCACCGAGCGGACCGGGGTTCCAATGCACCCAGGTACCCAGAACTACATTGCCACCATAGGTTTCAGTTTTATTGTCTATGGCATCAGACTTTTGTGATCACCTAGTTCACGCCTCTATACCCTAGCAAGGTATATTGGGTCCTACCAATGGGGTGTATACATCGGACTCCATGTCTAGCTCATGTTGTTATATGTCTGTTATAGACTCTCCCACTAGTCAGTTCAACTCAGTTTAAGATCAGTTCAGATTAGTACCTCAGATTTAGGGCATGTTCTTGATCATCAGACAGGGTCTTTTAGACCATCTCAATTATTACAGTTATTTCAGTTCAGTAGTTTTAGTTGGTCATTGCATGTCTTTTTGGTTCAACACTTTTATTTCTTGTATATGGTTTCTCTCACTTACTCATTACATTCAAAGTACTGACGCATACTTTTATGCTGTATCATTTTATGATACAGCTGCAGGATCTCAGTCTCAGCCTTGCTAGCCGATTGCTCTTAAAAGACTTCAACTGTTCTATTTGGTAAGTCCTCATCCTTTGAGGATGAAGATTGCTTTATTCAGTTTTACTTTCTTCTATTTAGATTTGAATTTAGCTGGGGGCTTGTCCCAGCAACTCATTAGTTGTAGTGGCTTTCAGACACAGACTTGGGTTATTTCTAGATCTATAATTTGCTCAGATGTATTCAAACCTTATGAGATCAGGGGTTGACTTGGGGTTACTTGTGACTCCAAGTACTGTATTTCATCCAGGGTGTTAGCTAGGGGCATGAATTTTAGGAGATAGAAGCTTAGGATTTATAGAAATTCCCCTGGTTAACCATTTTACAATATGCCTGCCCAGATCCAACAGGTCACCCAATGAATCATTGGTTGTGACCTTGACACATTGATGCTAGTCTTTTCTATTGGGCTGGAGATTCTTTGTTTTCTGGACTTCTGCCAATGATTAATAGGATGCCTTGTTGGTGGATACAATGAGTCTTCAAATCCAGTCATTTTCATTGGAGAAAATTTGAACAAATTCCGCAGAATGATCCGTTAGAAGATACAACGGGTTGTTGTTTCCACCCGTGGTTATTGGGGTGATTTTAAACGTTTTGATTTCATCTAACATCTTGATATGATGGGTCGTTACTTCATCCAACGATTCATCACTCGGTTCGTTGGTTCAGGGGAAGATTTTGACAAGATTCTGGACTTTTGTTAGAAGGGGCAACACAATGACTCATTACCTCCAACAACGGGTCATTGTGTCATTTGTTAAATTATAGGAAGAAATCTACTAGATGACTAATGACTATCTTAACGGGTCATTCTATGGAAAGTTTTTTTGTTTCTTTCTATTTTTTATTTCAAGTCTGGGGTTTGGTCTAGGAACTTTTGGAGTATTACAGAAGTTTTTTGAAGTTTCTAAATCTTAATGCTCAAAGCTTGTGACTCGAGAGTGAGTTTTTTGATAGTTTCTCCTTTTTTCATGATTTTCCTTGAGGACCTTTTCACACTCCTCTTCCCTTTTTAACAAATCTCTTTTCTTTTCCTCAAGTTTTCTAGTATCAAATTTAGGAGATGCAAATGCATTCATGATTTGTTCCTTTTCAATAGATAGAGTGTTATGTTTATCTATGAGAACAAGAGACAATGATGCAAGCTTCTTTTGAGAATAAGTTCTTATTTTTTATTGGAGTTCTAAGAAGCTTACCTCATTTCTGTCTTCTTCATTTTTTGAGTCTACATCAGCCATCAGAGCCAACACATCTTCATCATCAGAATCATCTATGGCCAAGAGAGAGTAATCATCTTGTTCAGTAGCTGCTTCAGTTTCATCACTAGAGAAGTCATCTATGACATCTAGAGCTTGCTTCACCATATTATCTGCTTCTTTCATGGTGAGTCTTTGGTTGGGGATCTGAATCTGATCCTTCTTTCCTTCTTTGAATTTCTCAGTCAAGTTACGTCTGTTTTCTAACTCCTATTGAAGACATTTATTCATAAAGTAACCAGGTTCACCACACTTGTGGTAGATCAGATCTCGAAGATTTTGGTCAATAGATTTTGATGCATTCTTATTTTGAGTGTTGAAGCCTTTCTTAATGGTTCGCTAAAATGTTCGAGTGAGCAAAGCCATGTTGTCATCCTCAATAGTACACTTGAGGACTGGGTTCTTTTCCTTATGAGAACTGGTCAGATCTCTTTCTTGAAACTTCTTGAGTTCATAAGTCTTTAGGTTCCTAATCAAGTCATCCATGGTCAAAGTATCAAGATCTCTTGCTTCAGAAATAGCTTCCACTTTGCTCTCCATGATTCAGGTAGTACACTCAGAAGCTTCCTTATAACCTTACTTGTGGGAATGGCCTCACCAAGGGAGTACATCTCATTAACAATAGAAGAGAACTTGGTGTGCATATCATGAATAGATTTCCTATCCTTCATCTTGAAAAATTCGTATTGACGATTCAACATATCGATCTTGGACATCTTCACCTGATTGGTTCCTTCATGAGAAGTCTGGAGAGCATTCCAAATTTCCTTTACACTGGTACATGATGAAACTTGATTGTACTCATCAAGACCTATTCCACACACCAAAATCTTCTTTGACTTTGCAATGATCTCGTCGGACGATTTTTCTTCCTTTTTATACTCCAATTTTTCTTTTTAGAATTTTAGTTTTTCCATCCTCATCTAGTTTCATGAAAATAGTAGGTCCCTCCAATATGACATTCCACAAGTTGTGATCTTCATCTATAAGGAAATTCATCATGTGATATTTCCAGCGATTGTAGTAGTGACCGTTGAACAAGGGTGGTCTAGTGGTTGATTGTCCCTCCTGAGCTGTTGGTGGTACAACCATAATTTAATTTTTCAAGGTGTAAGCCTTTATAGAAAAACCCTGCTCTGATACCAATTGAAATCACCACCTACTCACCACAATATAGAACCAGGTTCACTTTTATCACATGTAGAATAATAAAAGTAAAGAACACACAGATGTAATATGAAAAACCTCCTTGCTGAAGGGAGTCCCAAAAATATGACCTATCGAATGGGATTTTATTCAAACTTACGAGCATATTTTAGAATAAAACTCTAGTACCTCCAGACTCACTAATTACCTCGAACTAGTGATGCATTTCTCAACTCACACACTGAGTTGAAAAATCACAAAAAATCTTAACAAAGAACAAATCAAAAAGACCAAAAATCTATCTCTCTTTCTCTCAAAACTTGACAATTTTCGAATAACATCAACTTGTGTAATACCCCAAAAGTCCCCAAGATCAGATTCGAGAGTTGAATCGAAGAAAGTAGTAAAAAAAACTACACCAGGTCTGAAAATGAAGTGTAAGGTGACCTGTTAATTCACTTGAAGGATTGTTAAGTGACCCGTCACGGTCGTGTAGTGTTGGAGGAAGAGAGGAACTGCAGTGGCAACAGGTCAAGGAACGACCCGTCATGTTACCCAACGAGTAATGGAGTTGCTTGTTGGGTGGTACAGAGTTGGAAACAAGGGATTCTTTCATAGGGACTTAACGGGTGGAGGGACGAGTTGTGGCGTCACCTCATGTCTCGTCAGGTCGACTGTTGCTTGGACAAGGTTGGAATAAAAGTGGAATTTCTAGTGGAGATAACAAGAGGACATAATGAGTCGTCGTTTCAGGTGACCACTCCTCTTGTTTGACCATTGCTTGAAGATCAAAGATTTGAGAAGGAGACTGCCAGTGGCAACGAGTGAGACCCACGAGTTTTCTAGTAACCTAATGACTTGTTGGGTCGCTCGTGGTGATTTGCAGTAGGTTAATTTTATGTCAAATCATTAAGGGCCTTTTCATAATTTCTAATCTCTTAAGACCTAAACTATGTCGTTTTATGCTCTAGAAGAAGTGTATTAAGGGAGTTTAACCTATTCTAATCATTCAACTCTCATGCATGCAAGAGTAGAAGTTTCCCTTTGAAGATCAAGCTTGAATCCCTCAAATTCTTTCCCAATTATATTGGGCTTTCAAAGGCAAGTTTAGATTCAGCTTACCCAAGTATGTAGGGATATGAATGAGAGTTTTCTTCCACTCTCATGCCCAAATTTCTCCTCAAGTTCATGAATTCATGTCTTAATTCAAGTTTATGATCTTATGGGGTTTTATCCCAATTTTATAAAATTCTCTATGATTTATTTATGGGTTAGTTCCCTTCATGTTTCAAAGCATGTTTTAAGAGTCACAGAAAGATTTTATACCTATTTTGATTATAAATTCATGATTTCAATTTTTAGAAAAGTATGCCCAATTATGCAAGATTCATGAAAACTCAAGTTTATGTTCATGATTTCAAGTATGATAAGATAGCTAGCATGATTGAATGTTTATAAACTACCCATGTATGAATTTATAATTTTGACTTATGAAGTCTATTTCAAGTTGCATGATTTTAAGATTTGGGCAAGCTCATACATGTTAAGTATGTTTTCATGATTTATCCAAGGCTAATAAGATTAGCTTATGATATATTTTGGAATTAAGACTCCCCATGTCCAAATTCAAGCTATGTTTTGAGAATATTATTATATGAGCATTATACATATTTTGGGAGTAGTGTCCAGTATCGAGTAGGCTAAGGGTTCCAAGGTTCTCCAGTCTCATAAACTATGCGCCAACGTAGGGATATATTCTGGGACCTCTCAAGAGAGTGTTTTCCCCGCCCAAGGGAACACCGTGATATCACACCTTATACGTCTCCTCCATATGGGAAAGACGTGGGATCATCATGCTCTCATACATGGTGATTGTCGGTTATGATGAGTCTCCCATTATTCCTCATGATTTTAGTGATTCATATTTATAACTTATGATATTATATTTTACAGAAGGTTTGACCCAGTTATGACAAGTCATATGATTTCTATTTTAGCTTTGGGTCATTTTGTTCAGATATGATATTCAGCTTATGACTATACATATTTCAGGTTCAGATTTCAGCAGGCAATCCTTACTCTCATGATCCTTTGATTTATGTTTATATATGCATGGTTATCAGTTACAGTTACTCAACATGTTTTACTTACCTTGCATACTCAGTACATTTCAAGTAATGACTGCATACTCTATGTTGTATCCTTTCATGATACAGATCTATACGATCAGACTCAATTCCTCCGTTAGTCCAGCTTCCTACAGTTTAGCTCGGTTTTCCAGTGTTAGTGAGTCCTCATCTTACGAGGACCTTCTATTAGTGTTGAGTTATGTTATGTCCAGTTTCATACTTTAGCAAGCTAATCGGGGATGTTGTCCCATCAATTCATTAGACACGTTAGAGGCTTATTAGACATTATATAGATTTTCAACTTTGTCAAATGTTGATTCTATTTAATATTACTATGTTATTCACACTTTCGCTTATTTATGTTTCAGTTATCAGATTCCGCTTGATGTATGCTCTTTAGTTGTTATGTTCATGCCATGGGTCGACTTGGAGCCATTCATAGTTCCAGTCCCGTGTCTCGATCCGGGGTCCCAGCTCGGATCGTGACGAACTTGGTATCAAAACAAAGTTTTAGAGTGTCCTAGGGTGTCTGAAAGCCCATTAAGTAAAGTCTTTTCCATAGGTATGAAACACACCACACTTATGGGGAAGAGGCTACAAGACGTTCTAGGAAATTTCCTTTCTTTCATGATCTATATCATGCTATGAAGTATCTCTCTATCCTTCTAACTCGTGCTATACGCGATTACAAAAATTTGCCTCCTCACCGAGTGAATGGAAGAAGGAATGGGAATAGAAATGGCCACGAAAAATGGAAAGCATCAACCAGCCCCCCAACACCAATAGATCCTATGCCCAAGAAGGTCACTCATGCTAAGTTTAGAGCGGCATTTTAGATGTTGGTATAGACAACGACTGCTCAGGTCAATCAGTAGGCGGTGGCTCATATTCCTCAGAATGGGAAAGTAGCGACGGCTAAAGTTAGAGACTTTCTCACGATGAAGCCACCTGAGTTTCTGGGATCGAAGGTGAATGAGGATCCACATGAGTTTATCGAGGAAGTGCAAAAGATCACCCCCGATTTTGGGGGTGACTGGAGAGAAGAGTGCGGATTTAGCCTCCTATCAGCTGAAGGGGGTTTCTTACATATGGTACCGCCAATGGAAGATAGTAGGGCAGCGGGAGAAATTCCTGTGAGTTGGGATGAGTTTGTGACTGCCTTCTTGGATAGGTTCTTCCCTAGAGAGTTGAGGGAGGCGAAGGTGGCGGAATTCATCAACTTGAAGCAGTACCACAAGAGTGTCCAAGAGTATGCCTTGGAGTTTACCCGGCTATCAAAGTATGCTCTAGAGATAGTTGTAGATCAGAGAGCTCATATAAGCAGGTTTGTAAACAAGTATTAGATTCGTTGGTCAAGGAGTTCAGGACCGTTATGCTGAACAGTGATCTAGACTTCTCACGATTGGGCATATACGCCCAGTAGATCGAGGAAAATCAGATGAAGGGGAAGGAGAGAGAGGCCAAGAGGGCCAGGACAGGGCGTTACAGATAGTTTTAGTAGAGGTCCGGTGGAGGACATCGTCAACAGTATCAATAGAGGTCATCAGCTCCAGCGCCATCATCAGCTAGTATTCCGTCTAGGTCGAGGCGTGATCAGAGGGATAGGGCATCAGGCTCCAGAGGTCAGGGGAGCAAGTCAGGAGAGCCTAGCATTCTAGTTTGGGGCAAGTGTGGCAGGAGGCATCCCAAAAAATTCCTAGCAGGTTTAGGTGTGTGTTTTGGGTATGGGAAGCCCAAACATTTGCTTTGATACTACCCTTCATCCAGATAGGGAATAGTAGAGTCGTAACCCAACCACTAGTTCAGCAGCTCCACCGGCACGCTCAGCTTAATAGGGTGCATCCACTAGTGCAAGTGGTGGTCAGCGCCAGATTTTATGCCCTCTCATCTAACCAAGAGCAAGAGATCTCTCCAGATATGGTCACTGGTACATTATGATTATTCTATTTGTATATGCATTGTTAGATCCAGGGGCTACTGTTGCGCCCCAGCGCACACGATTATACAAGTAATACAGTGGCTCTTTTAAGAGCCAAATGTCGAACCCACAGGGACTGGACTTATTTTAGGAATATTCAAGTTCAAGTGCTATGTTAAATTTCACTAGTGTTGATTGTAGAGATTTTAGTTGTTTAAACTAAATCTAAGTGATGATCACAAAATACTTGGGAAACAATAATAAGAAGCATCTAAAGTTAAGGCCTGACGATCATGCAATGCTACAATTCACAATAGTTCAAGTATATAAATTTCAGTTGTTGTCTCACAGAGTTAATATGCAGCGTTCATGGTCTCTGGAGCCTCTAAACACAACAAACTAGTCTCATACCTACATCATTGAGCAGGAATGTGACGTCCTAATTCGTGAGCAATTAACACTGTGGATGTGGTCTACGGGGTTTATGCCCTTGATTATGAACTTTCTTACCTCTAATCATTTAACCTAACTTAGCTTCACAACTACTTCTACGAGCGGTGATGTGACAATTCTAAGTCAATGTCTAGCTATCGTCCCGTTTAATTATCCAAGCAAGGAAAATTAGGTATAATTTCTATCCTAACTGTGAATCCTATTGTAAAGACAAGAACGTGCTCCCTGCATTCTTTCGTTCTAACCTAGGGTTACTCTTTCGAGCTTTTGCCTAAGATTAACAAGTTTATTTTCATGGTGATCAAGCATAAAAATAATAATGATTAAGAATGCAAGACAAAACAACAACTAAAACTCAAACAAAAGATGAAAATCAAGCAATTACATTCATATCATGTGGCCTCAACCCTAAAGGAAGGGTTTTAGCCACTCATGTTCATACAATTACTTAAAACATGTTTAATGTAAAGTACTTATAAAAATGATAAAAGAGAATGAAAGTTTTTTGAACCCTAGGTAGAGTTTCCTTCGTTCTCCTTTCACTCCTTTCCGTTTCTCCAAAAATATTTTGTGATAAATGATTTTAGAAACTAAAGGTTTAATTTATAGTACGT
>JACEIK010018166.1:0-11081 GCA_018107945.1 Datura stramonium | reverse complement strand
GAACTATTACCTAAATTACATGAGTTTTAATAGCTAGCTCAATCAAGTGAGACATCGGGTTTCAGTTACACCTATTCAAGTTTGGGGTGTGACAAACTTGGTATTAAAGCACGTCGAGTCCTAGGAAGTTTACAAGTTGTGTCTAGTATTTTCTTACTTATGGGTATGTTGTGCACCACACTTATAATCAGGAGTCTACAAGATATTTGGGTGTTGTTACCTTTCTTTATCTCTTAGAATCATATAAATAGAGCCTAGTCATAAGAACCCGAGTATAACTCATGCTTTATGATGTTGTTACAGTAATGCCTTAGACAATGTTGAATATTGCTAGCAAGTGAGCTAATGAGGATGCGGGTGAAGGCACTAGTTGTGCCCCACTTGGCCAGGGAATTGAGCATGATGTCCAGGGTGACTTGTCAGCGTCATTGGCATGTCCTGTGGTGCCAAAGGTAGAGGAAGCGAGAAGGGATCAAGTGACCCCACCTCCTCATATTCCACTCACTCCTAAAGGAGTAGTTACAGGGGACCCAACACCTCCTGTTCCCTAACCTGGCCTAGCAGATGGATGTTGGAAAGGCGATCTAGTTGTTAACAAAGACAGTAATATTACATCAACAACAGATGTCTAGATCTTCTGATAGCTCTAGAAGTTCGAGAGTTCGGGAATTTGTCAGCCTGAATCCTCCTACACAGGTTCTAATACGAAAGAGAATCCTTAAAAGCTTCACAGGATACTATGATTCATGCATACCTTAGTAATAGAAGCAATGAAATTGGCTTCTTTCCGACTATGTGATGTGGCTATTTTGTGGTATGAGGCCTGGGAGAAATTTAGAGGATCAGATGTACCTCTAGTTGAATAGGAGGAATTTTTAATAACTTTTCTAAATTATTATATTCCACGAGAAGCTATAAAATCTAGAGTTTATCAGTTCTTGTCCTTAAAAGAAGGCAACATGATTTTTCAAGATTTCAGTCTCAAGTTTGACTCATTAGCGAGACATGCTCCTTCTATTGTGTATACAATGTAGGCCAAAGTCACCATTTTGTTAATGGTTTGGGCAAATTTTGATTAGAGATTTCACTATTTCATCCTTGAATGAGAATAGAAATATTTCCCCAATCCAGATAGTTGCTTAGATAAAAATAAAATCTCAAGCATCAGCTCGGGATAATTAGATTAGAGAAAGAGGATAGGGAAAAAGGGATAGATCTTTAGAGTCTTATGGAGGATCCTGAGGTGGTTTTATGCAATAGTCTACCAATGGCCAGCCTATTCCATCGATAGTGTTCTCGTAGAGACTCAAATACAATCACTATACTCAATTCGAGTCAGTTCAGGGTTCCGGGGCATATTACTCTCACCGCAAGAGTGTTCAGGTCAGATGAGGCCACCTCTGCCACCCTGTCCTCACATCTTGAAACATGCCTTTAGGAAATGTATGTGTGTTATCGATGTAGGATTCTAGGGAATATGATGCGATACCATCAAAATAGAGTACGAGTGGCACAATACAACATCAAGGTCAACAATAGCCTTCTATTCTAGTGTTCGTCCTTCAAGGGTGACCCTCAAATATCTGCAGGTCGAGGTAGAGGTAGAAGAAATGGATCATCTAGTTCTGGAACTGTTCAGAATCACTTCGATGCTTTGGCAGGTATATTATCTAGTTTCTCACATAATGTGTATGACTAAAAGATCCAGGAGCTACATTATCGTAATTACTCCCTATGTTGTGGGGAAATTTGGTGTAAAACTGTAACACCCCAAAAGTCCCTAAGACCAAACCCCAAACTTGGAATGAAAACCAGAAGAAAATAAAAAATTTCCACAGAACGACTCGTCAGACGATCCGTTGTCAAAACCAACGACCCGTTAAGATAGTCGTTCATTGTCAACAAATTTTCTTCCTCCAAACTTAACGAGATATAGAATGATTCATTAGATGAAGTAACGAGTCTTCACGTTTTCTGTTCCAACGAATTCTAGAAACTTGTCAAAATCTCCCCAAAACCAATGAGCCAGGTGATGAGTCATTGAAGGAAGTAACGACTCGTCCTAATGAGCCATTAGATGAAATTCAAAAACTATTCAAGATTATTCCAACAAAAATGGGTGGAAACAACGAATCATTGTACCTTCCAACAGGTTGTACTGTCTGTCAGTTGGGAGAGATTCAAAAATTGGAAACTCTAGCCCAGAACCAATGATTGGTCCTACGAGTCGTGGGGACAACCAATGCCTCATCGTGTGACCCGTTAGATCTAGACGAACATTTTTTAGACTACTTTCAAGGGATATTTTTATAACTTTTTGCAATTTTAATTCCTATACTACGTCGTATTGGGATATTTTAGAGGGGGATTTAGAGGGATTAGATGACATTCTTCTCTCATTCTCTCCTAACATTCTCAAGAACACCGTAAGAACTTAGATAGACCTCGTAAGCCAAGAACTACGGCTTCTGCTTCTTAGAATTTCAAGATTCTTCTTGGGGATTTCTTCTATAGGTATATGGAAATTTATCGAGGGTATTCCTTTCACCCTTGTTCCCCAAAGTATTTTTTAGAAAATCTCACTATTGTTATCCCTATTGAAAGTTATGAGTTAGGGTTTCTAGACAGCTTATAATTTCCTTAATTTTAGTGTCTTTCCCAGTTACCCAAGACCATTATTATGTGAAATTCATGTTTTGGCTTCAATTATACATGTTCATTTCTAGCCCTAGTATTAGCATGATTTTTTGGTTGAACTTTTCATGATTTAAAAGCTGGTTTAAATTGATTCTTTTCGATTGATTTTCATTTTAGTATAATCTTCAGCATGTATGCTTTCAATCAAAGTTAGTATTTTCAGATTAAGAGTATACTTAGTATTTCATAGAAATATTAGTTTTAGCTGTTTGTCGCTCTATCAGTCTATCAGTATTTTCAGTACTTTTAGTTATTAGGTCCTTTAGGCTCTCAGGACACTTTCAGATAAGTAGTTTTATCTTAGCCATAGGATGTCATGTAACGACCCGAACGTAGACCCAGATCGTAACACGGGAAGAGGAACCTCGAAAGGCCCCAAATCGACCCATGGCATAAGCATATATTTGCTTCATGCACATTAAGCGGAAGACTGATCATAAGACATAGAGGAAACGTGAATGTAACATAGCATATCATAACATTTGGAAGTACTAGACATATACATAAGCTAAGTACTGCATACTGTCTGAAAGCCTCTACTGAATAAGATGGGTTGATGGGACAACACCTCCAACTAACCCGGCCAAATAATGAAACATAGAATACCATAAATGTCTAATCAAATGGCCCTCGGAACATGAGGACTCACCAACAAAGCTGATAATAATCCCGAGATGGTCTAAGGATGAGGATGAGCTCGAGAGCCAAGTCCTGTATCATGAAACGATACAACATAGAAAGTATGCAGTCAGTACATGTAATGTACCGAGTATGCAAGGTAAGTAAAACGGAAATTTAAAGTACATGAAACTTATAAAGCATCATAAGAGTAGGACATGATGCTCATATCATAAATACCATAACATAACATGAAATAAGGCTCAAGGTTTTTAATATATTCGTAAACCATTAATTTTCATAATCATGAGGAAACTTTATCAAATCATCAGTTGAGCCAATAACATAAATATAACAATGCATAAAACATGTGGAAAAATTGGGAGGACTCTTCATAACCGGCACCATCATGGTAGAGCCTTTCATGATGCCCCAACTACCTCACTCAAGTGGGCAGAGTCGCCCCTGGCTTGCCAGGCGAGGGACGTGCATTATGTGATATCACAAAATAGGGGATCATTATCATTTTAATGTATCATTATAAACCCATGGTAGCACGTGGTTATGAGACACTGGCGTAGTCCTTTGGACGCCGGGCTGCTCGGTGCTAGACACGACTCCCAAAAACATGCATATTAGGCTCATATGTAAATCAATAACATCATTTATTAAGATTCATGGATAAAATAAACATTCATCATTCATTGATCCCCATTAAAACATTATTATCCAAGAATCAAAGACCCTTTAGTTGGCCAACATCATAAATCGGTAAATCATGAGATCCGTTTCATAAACCGTAAATCATTTTTCAACATGTGGGCATTGCCCAATACTTTACCATGCTTTACAATACTCAATTCATTCAAAAACATGCTTATAAACATGGGTAACTTGAAAACATGCTTTTCATCATCAATAGATCATCAATCATAAGGCCCATGCATATTTGAAGATCATGCATATAACTTGTAAATCATCAAATCATGTTGGGTATTTGAATAAATTCATATTTCGAATTATAGATCATGCCAGGTCTGTAAATACAAACAATTGAAGTGTAGATCATAAATCGATTCATCATATATCATGCATAATTAGGCTTAATTGAGTAGAAATTGAAATAAATAATTTTGAAATTGAGAATAGTTGTAAAATCTTATCAAAGTTCATGAAATATGATGAAATTCGCAAATCATAATAACCTATTAGTAAATCATTAGATTTTTCACAAAAATTGAATTCAAAACCCCATGAGATATTTGGTAGATTTTCATAAATTAATATAGGATGGGCATGGGTGTGGACGGAAACACCCATTCATAACCCTACATACCTAGGTAAGATCAGATTCTAGAGTTCCTTGAATGTCTAGTGGTGAATTGATAGGGAAAAGCTTGAAACTATGCTTAATCTCTCTAAAATCCTATTAATTTGCATTCATTTGAATTGCTTATGCAAGAGGGACTTAACCTACCTTATCATGCCCAGAAAATACATAAACCAATGTAGTGTAGGGCCCTAGAGCATAGAAAGGTCGAAAATACCCTTAATGAAATTTTCCTGAAAAACTGTCCTGGGCGAACCAATGACTGATCCCACAAGTCCTTGCATGAAACCACGACTTGTGGTATTCAGTCGTTGGGTACATTGCCTCACTTCATGCCTTCGGATTCTTTCCACAATCGACAAGACGAGTCGTTGCTTCAAACGACGGGTCGTTAGATCGATCGTTGTCAGCTTTCTTGAAAATCCAAACTTCCCTTGCCACGAGCCTCACCATGACTCGTGGTTGCTTCCAACGAGTCGTGGTCTTGATCCGTTGCTTCCACTGGAAAAATATGGCAACCAAGCTACGACTGGTAACCACGGGTTGTCACTTCTCACCACGAGTCGTTGAAAGACTCGTTAGATCCCCCATTCTTAAGTCCAGTACTCACCCACGATCACAAACAACAAATCGTTTCAAGCAAAGTGTTGTTACTCCCTTCATTGTATCCGCTGCCACCAGGTCTCCCATAACCACGACTACATACAACGACCTGTGGTTTCCAACCATGAGTCGTTACGTCGCCAGTTATGTGACATTTTCCTAGCTTTTCAGCCAACATCAAATTTTGATCCCGAGTCTAATCTTAGGCGCTTTGGGGGTATTACAATATCTCCTCCCACGGGAACATTCGTCCTCGAATGTTGGAAACAAGCAGAAAACGAAAACATGCAATCATTACACCCCAATACTTATCATTTAACCCAAAATTTAACGGAATGACTACCTCCGATGCATATCACATAGCTGAACTGATATCATGCTTCACATACACATCCATATACATAAAAGAAACTTGAACACATGATCTGAACATGAAAACTAAATAGGGTCATAGAGAAAAACAGATACGTCAAGTCGGAACTGAGCCGGTAGGGAATAAATGTGGGTATCTAGCCATCATATCCGCTTCAGCTTCCCACGTAGCTCCTTCAACATGCTAATTTCTCCATAATACTTTAACTGAAGCTACTTCCTTGTTCCTTAGCTTTTGAACATAACGATCTAATATTTCCACCAGAACCTCCTCATAGATAACGCTATCTTGTACACCAACGCTGTCCACCGGGACTACTAGAACTGGATCCCCCAAACATTTCTTCAAAAGTGATACATGAAACACAGGATGCACGAAAGATAACTCTGAGGGAAACTCCAATTAATACGCTACCTTGCAAACTCTTCTCACAATCCGGTAGGGGCCAACATAGCGGGAACTAAGTTTTCCTTTCTTTTCAAACCGCATTACTCCCTTCATGGGAGATACCTTCAAGAACACCCAGTCATCTACCTCGAACTCAAGTTCTCTTCTCCTAACATCGGCGTAGGACTTTTAGCGACTCTGAGCGGTTTTTAACCTCTCCCTTATAACCTGAACCTTCACCGTAGCCTCATGAACCAAATCTGGCCCTATCATAGCTGCCTCACCAACCTCAAACCATCCAATGGGCGATCCACATCTCCGCCTATAGAGAGCCTCGAAAGGTGCCATTTGGATGCTGGAGTGATAACTGTTATTGTAAGAAAACTCGATCAGGGGGAAGTGATCATCCCAACTACCTTTGAAGTCCAGCACACATGCTCTCAACATGTCTTTGAGAGTCTAAATAATTCGCTCCACTTGACCATCCATTTGCGGATGAAATGCTGTGCTGAGTTTAACCTGTGTCCCAAGACTTTTTTGGAATGACCTCCAAAACTGGGAGGTAAATTGGGTACCTCAGTCCGAAATGATTGACAAGGGCACTCCATGCAATCAAACCAACTCCCGGATATATAGCTTGGCATAATCCTCTGCCGAATTCGTGGTTCTCACCGGTAGAAAATGTGCATCCTTGGTCAACCTGTCCACCACAACCCAAATAGAGTCATACTGTCGATGAGTGTAGGTAACCCTGTTATGAAATACATGTTAATTTCTTCCCACTTCCATGTAGGAATGCTGATATCTTGAAGTACTCCTCCCGGTCTTTGATGCTCAACCTTCACTTGCTGACAGTTCGGGCACTTGGCTATGAATTCTGAAATATGCTTCTTCATGCCATCGTATCAATAGATTTCTTGCAAATCACGATACATCTTGGTGGCACCCGAATGGATAGAATACCTAGATCCATGGGCCTTATGCAATATCTGGCTCCTCAACTCATCAACATCTGGAACACATGGGCGACCTTGGCACTGAAGCACACCATCTCCCCCTTGGGAGAAGACCTCCACCTTTTGACTTCGAACAACTTCCTTCAACTTTACCAAAATCAAGTCCTCATCTTGTCTAGCTTTCACATTAGTCACCAAGGACGATTGAGATCCGCTTTGAACAAGAACACCTCCATCGGTAGAGTCAACCAGCCTAACTCTTGACCTTGCAAAACAATGCACATTTCACCAGCTCTTTCTTTCTTTCATCCACATGGGACACACTCTCCATAGAGAGCCTTCTAAGTGCATCCTCTACCATATTAGCCTTACCCGGATGGTAAAGAACACTCATATCGTAGTCTTTGAGTAGCTCTAACCACCTCCCTTGCTGTAGATTGAGGTCTTTCTGCGTGAACACATATTGTAAGCTCTTGTGGTCCATAAACACATCAACATGGACCCCATACAACTAATTTCGCCATAACTTCAATGCGAATACCACTGCGGCCAATTCAAGATCATGGGTCAGGTAATTCTTCTCATGGATCTTTAACTGTTTAAAGGCATAAGCTATCACTTTCCCCTGTTGCATCAATACAAATCCGAGTCTGATTCTTGGAGCATCACAATACACCACAGAAACGGTACCCTCAGGTAGGGTCAACAACAGTGCGTTAGTAAGTCGAGTCTTCAACTCTTGGAAGCTCTTCTCACAAGCCTCCGACCATTGAAACTTCACCTTTTTCTGAGTCAATTTGGTCAAAGGTGCTGCAAATTGACGAGAAACCCTCAACAAATCTTCGGTAGTAGCCAACTACGCCCAAGAAACTCTGAATATCCGAAGGATTCTATGATCTAGGACAATTCTTCACCGCCTCGATTTTTTGAGAATCTACTTTTATGCCTTCGCTTCACACCACATGACCCAAAAATGCTACCGAGTTCAGCCAAAACTCACACTTGCTGAACTTGGCATACAACTGGCGATCTTTAAGGGTCTGAAGCACTATTCTCAAATGAGCGGCATGCTCCTCCTAGCTCCAAGAGTATATGAGGATTTCATCGCTGAACACGATCACGAACATATCCAAATATGGCTTAAACACCCTGTTCATCAGGTCAATAAAAGCTGCAGGAGCATTTATTTGTCAAAAAGACATAACTACAAACTCATAATGACCATACCGCGTCCTAGAGGTTGTCTTCGAAATATCACACTCCTGAACCCTGAGCTGATGATACCCGGACCTAAGATCTATCTTTGAGAAATATTTGGCACCCTGAAGCTGTTCAAACAAATCATCAATCCTGGGAAGAGGATACCTGTTCTTGACGGTGACCATGTTCAATTGCCGATAGTCAATGCAAATCCGAAGTGAACCATCCTTCTTCCGAACAAATAACACTGGTGCACCCCATGGAGACTTGCTCGGTCTAATGAAGCCTTATCTAGTAGGTCCTTCAATTGATCCTTCAATTCCTTTAGCTTGGCTGGAGCCATCCTGTAAGGAGGGATAGATATAAGCTACATGTCGGGTAGAAGGTCAATACCAAAATCAATTTCCCTCTCAGGAGGAACACCTGGTAAATCATCTGGAAATACTTATGGATACTTGCGCACCACCGGAACTGACTGGATAGTCGGGGTCTCGGACTCAACATCCTTAACCCTAACTAGATGATACATACAACCCTTAGAAATCATCTTTCTTTCCTTAAGATAGAAAATGAAACGACCTACAGGTACCGCCAAACTACCCTTCCATTCCAAGACTGACTCACCCGAAAAACAAAATTCCATCGCACGGATTCTACAATTAATAGAAGCATAACACGCATATAACCAATCCATGCCGAGAATAATATCAAAGTCAGTCATGGCTAACTCTACAAGGTCTGTGGAGGTGAATTTATGAAAAATAGTAACTGGGCATCCTCTATACACTCGCCTAGCTAAAATTGAATCACCAATAGAGTAGAAACTGAGAATGATTCTGACGGAGTCCCGATTTCTGGCCTTAAGATAGGAAATGAAACGACCTATAGGTACCGCCAAACTACCCTTCCATTCCAAGACTGACTCACCCGAAAAATGAAATTCCATCGCACGAATTCTACAATTAATAGAAGCATAACACACATATAACCAATACATGCTGAGAATAATATCAAAGTAAGTCATGGCTAACTCTACAAGGTCTGTAGAGGTGAATTTATGCAAAATAGTAACCGGGCATCCTCTATACACCCGCCTAGCTAAAACCGAATCACCAATAGGAGTAGAAACTGAGAATGATTCTGATTGAGTCTCGGGACTAACTCCGAAGCTACTAGCAATGTAAGGAGTCACAAAAGACAAAGTAGCCCCCAGATCTAGCAAAGCGTAAACATCAATATGGAAAACTCGTAACATACCAGTGACCACCTTCGGTGAAGTATCCTGCTCCTGATGTGAGGTGAGGGCATAGAATCTGTTTTGGCGCTATCCGCCACCCCTACTAGAAGATGCTCCCTACGGTGCTGAACGTGCTGGAGCTGGTGCTGTCCTGGTGGTTTGTGCATGACCTCTATCACCATCCTGTCTAGCAAATGGACACGCTCGATGCATGTGGTCGGACCTACCACACCCATAGTAAATATTTTAGCCGAGCAAACACTCCCCGACATGACACTTGCCTCACTTTACGCCTTGGACCCAAGGAACTATGGAGGGTTCATCCTCAAGAAATCTTTAATCCGGGCCGTTGCTTCATTGCCATTCTGTGGGATATGCGCAACAGCCTGCTGGTGACCTGAGCGGTCAAGGCTTGCTCCAACATCTGGATTGCCGCCCGAAAGTCTGCATGAGTAACTAGCTCCGGTGCCTGGGGCTCCTAAACTGGTGGGGCTTGTAGATGCCCATGACCATTTCCATCTTTATGGCCTTCACCGTTTCCATTTCTTCTTTTGTTTCATTCTTCTAGTAGCCATGATTCTGCAATTGTGAATAACACGAATTAGGAGGATATAAATACTTTTCATCGCACGACATAAATCATGAAAGAAGGGATCATTTCTTAAACGTCTCATATCCTCTTCATCAAAAGTGTGGCGCGCTTTACACCCATGAAAAATACTCTACTTAACGCGGATTTTAGACACCCCGGGACAGATCAAACCTATGGCTCTGATACCAAGTTTGTCATGACCCAAACGTAAACCCGGATCATAACACAGACTAGGAACCCCGAAAGGCCTCAAATTGACCCATGGCATAAGCATATATCTATTTCATTCACGTTAAGTGGAAGGCTGATCATAAGACATAAAGGAAACGTAAACGTAACATAGCATATCATAACATTCGGAAGTACTAGACATATACATAAGCTGAGTACTACATACTGTCTGAAAGCCTCTACTGTTAAAGATGGGTTGATGGGACAACACCCCAACTAACCCGACCAAATACTGAAACATAGAATACTATAAATGTCTAGTCAAACAGCCCTCAGAACATGAGGACTCACCAACAAAATTGATAATAACCCCGCGATGGTCTAAGGATGAGGATGAGCCTAAGAGCCAAGTCCTGTATCATGAAATGATATAGCATATAAAGTATGCGGTCAGTATGTGGAATGTACCGAGTATGTAAGGTAAGTAAAACGGAAATTTAAAGTACATGAAACTCATAAAACATCATAAGAGTAGGACATGATGCTCATATCATAAATACCATAACATAACATGAAATAAGGCTCAAGGTTTTCAAAATATTCGTAAACTATTTATTTTCATAATCATGAGGAAACTTTATCGAATCATCACTTGAGCCAGTAACATAAACATAACAATGCATAAAACATGCGGAACAATGGGAGGACTCTTCATAACCGACACCATTATGGTAGAGCCTTTCATGATGCCCCAACTATCTCACTCAAGTGGGAAGAGTCGCCCCTGGCTTGCTAGGCGAAGGATGTGCATTTTGTGATATCACGAAAGAGGGGATCATTATCATTGTAATGTATCATTACAAACCCACGGTGGCACGTGGTTATGAGACACTAGCATAGTTCATTGAATGCCGGGC
>JACEIK010018163.1:0-11087 GCA_018107945.1 Datura stramonium | reverse complement strand
TATGTGAATTTCCTAAGTTTCAATCATGGGTATGATCTAAACATGTTTATAATATTGAATTATAATTAATGGAAAGATTTCACAATATTTTAAATTATAAATTATGTTTTCAAGTTTTTAAAATTATGATGCCCATCCATAAAAGTCCATGAAAGTTGAGATCTATAAAATATGTATACAAGTATGATGAGATATAATGAAGAAAGTATGATTTTGAAATACCCATGTTTATGTTCATATTTTCGCATGATTAAGTATATGTCAAGCATGTTTAAGTACTGAGAAAAACCATATGATCAAGTATGTTTTATGATTTCATGTTAATTAGCACATGGTTTTGGAGTCTAGACTTTCAATTATGTTCAGCTTGTGGTATGGTTTGAGCCAAGGCTCCTCATGTTATGATTCAAATTTATGCATGTATGTTATGAGTCAGCTTCATCAATAGACAATGGTTTAGCTTCATTGAAAAACGATGGACAGAATATGTATATTTTTGGGAGTAGTGTCTAGCACCGAGTAGGCTAAGGGTTAGTCAATCCTATGCCTCAGAGCTACGCGCCAACATAGGTATGTTCAGGTTATTTGGGACCTCCCTTGTGAGCTTCCCCTTCCCCAGGGGCCTTCAGCTTGATATCGATATCATGGTAGCGTCCTTAGCCCTGGTAAGGCTTTGGACGGCTCTGCCCACTTGTGTGTGATAGTTGGGACCACATAAGCTCTATCGTAGTAATGTCGGTTATATAACGAGTCTCCCATTGTTCCTCATAATTTCAATTACGCATGTTCATCAGTCATGATATTATGTTTTCAACAGGTTGACCCAATGTTCATTTTTACTTATGATTATCAGTTTTCAACTTTGGGTCATTCGATTCAGTTATGAAATTCAATTGTGTTCAGATCACGATTTCAAAAAATAGCATGCAAGTCCTACTCTAAAAATCTTATCTTGATTATGTTTTATAATATGCACGATTTATGATTTTACTTAGCAATTTTACTTACCTTTCATACTCGCTACATTTCACATACTGGTCGCATACTCTATGTTGTATCATTTCATAATACAGGCTCCGATATCCAGACTCAGTCCTGCCGCTAGCCAAATTCCCAACATTTGTACTTTCCAATCAGAGTTGTTGAGTCCTCTTCTTTCGAGGGCCCTTCTTATCAGATATGTTCCATATTTTGAATTTTCAGACTATAGTGAGTTAGTTGGGGTCTTGTCCCATCAACTCGTCAGTATTAGAGGCTTTTCGGACATAGTTTGTATTCAGCTTTAGACTTATGTATGTATTTAGATGTTATGTTATGTTCAGACTTCCGCTATGTTAATTCTGTTGACCTTCCATTTTATTTGAATGAGTTAGATGTTATGTTCATGCCATGGGTCGACTTGGAGCCTCTCGGCGTTCTTTGTCCCGTGTCTCAATTCGGGCCTACGTTTGGATCCTGAAAAACTTGGTATCAGAGCATCAGGTTTTGAAGTGTCCTAGCATGTATGAAAGCCGCGTTAAGTAGAGTCTCATGGGTGTGAAGCGTGCCACACTTATGACGAAGAGGATACGAGACATTTAGGAAATGTTCCCTTTTTTTATGATCTAAGTTGTACGATGAAATGCCTCTCTATCCTTCTAACTAGTGTTATACGCGTTTGCAGAATCATGCCTCCTCATCGAGTTAACATAAGAAGAAATGAAAATGGAAATGGCCACGAGAATGGAAATGGAGATGGGCACTAGCAGGCCCCACCAGCCCATGAGAAGCATGTACCCGAGCCGGTTGCCCACGCTAAATTCATGGTAGTCATTCAGATGTTAGCTTAGGCCTTGACCGCCCAGGTCAATCAGCAGGTGGTAGCGCATTTCCCTCAGAATGGGAGTGCAGCGACGACAAGAGTTAGAGACTTTCTGAGGATGAAACCTCCGGAGTTCCTTGGGTCAAAGGTGGACGAGGATCCACATGAGTTTATCGATGAGGTTCTGAAGATCACCCAGATTATGGGGGTGACTGGGGAGGGGTGCGCCGATTTATCCTCGTACCAATTGAAGAGGGTTGCACACATTTGGTTCAAGCAATGGAATGATAGTAGGGTAGTTGGAGTAGGCCCTATCAGTTGGGATGAGTTTCATACCGCTTTTCTGGATCGAGTCTTCCCTCAAGAGATGAGGGAGATCAAAGCAGCCGAATTTATGAACCTAAAACAAGGGAAGATGACAGTTCAGGAGTATGCCTTGGAGTTCACTCAACTTTCCAAGTATGCACCTGATATGGTGGCGGATCAGAAAGCCCGAGTGAGTAGGTTTGTGCATGGGATAGCAGATTACTTGGTCAGGGATTGCCGGACCGCAATGCTTTTTTAGGACATTGACTTTGCTCGTATAGTCTTGTACGCCCAGCAGATGGTGGCGGTACAGATGTGTGAGCGGGAGAGAGAGGCCAAGAGGGCCAGGACTGATAGCTTTGGATTCTCCCAGCAGAGACCTAGTGGGCACAATCAGCAGTCTCATTAGAGATCTTCATCCCCAGCGCCTTCGGCTATAAGTGTGTCATCCAGATCCAGGCGTGATTAGAGGGGACGAGCATCAGGATCGAGAGGTCAGAGTAGTAGACCCGCAGAGACCAGCCCTCCAGAGTGTAGCAAATGTGGCCGGAGACACGTGGGTCAGTGTTTAGCAGGTTCAGGTGCTTGTTTCGGGTGCGGGAAGCCCCGAAAATATGCTCAGAGATTGCCCAACAGCTAGATAGGGACATGATAGGGGCCAAGGCCCAACTTCTAGTTCAGCAGCTCCACCAGAATGCCCAGCTCAACAGGGGACATCTACTAGTGCGGGTGGTGGTCAGCATCAAAACAGATTCTACGCCCTAGCATCCCGTCAAGAGAAGGACGTCTCCCCGAATGTAGTCACTGGTACGTTACGAATATTCAACCTTAACGTATATGCATTGTTAGATCTAGGGGATACTTTATCTTTTGTGATGCCCTATGTCGCTAGTAGTTTTGGAGTGAGTCCTGAAATCTTATCAGAACCCTTCTCAGTCTCTACTCCAGTTGGTGATTCAATTACAGCTAGACGGGTGTATAGAAATTTCCCTGTTACAGTCCTTCAAAAAGTCACCTCAGCAAATTTAGTAGAGTTAGCCATGACCGATTTTGATGTTATCCTTGGCATGGATTGGTTATATTCATGTTATGCCTTAGTCAATTGTAGAACCCGTGCAGTAGAGTTCAGATTTCCAAGTGAGCCAGTCCTAGAGTGGAAGGGTAGTTTAGTTGTGCTTGTAGGTCACTTCATTTCCTACCTTAAGGACAGAAAGATGATTTCTAAGGGTTTTGTGTACCATCTAGTTAGGGTTAATGATGCTACGTCTGATACCCCGACTATCCAGTCAGTTCCAGTAGTATGTGAATATCCAGAAGTTTTCCCAGATGATCTACCGGGAATTCCTCCCGAGAGAAAAATCAATTTTGGTGACCTTCTTCCCAATACGCAGCCTATATCTATTCCTCCTTACAGAATGGATCCTGCTGAGCTAAGGAGTTGAAGGAGCAGTTGAAATACCTTTTAGATAAGGGATTCATCAGACCTAGCAAATCCCCGTTGGGTGCACCAGTTCTCTTTATCCGGAAGAAGGATGGTTCTCTTTGTATTGTGCATTGACTATCGGTAATTGAATAAGGTTACCATCAAGAATAGGTATCCTCTCCCTAGGATTGATGATTTGTTTGACCAGCTTCAGGGTGCTAAGTACTCTTCAAAGATAGATCTCAGATCGAGTTACCATCAGCTCAGAGTTCGGGAGAGTGACATTCCGAAGACAGCCTTTAGGACTCGGTATGGTCACTATGAGCTTGTAGTTATGTCTTTTGGACTAACGAATGCTCCCGCATCTTTTACGGATTTGATGAATAGGGTGTTCAAGCCATACTTAGATATGTTCGTGATTGTATTCATAGATGACATCCTTATATAGTCTCGGAGCGAGGAGGAGCATGTCGCTCATTTGAGGGTGGTGCTATAGACACTCAAGGATCGCCAGTTATATGCTAAGTTTAGCAAATGCAAGTTTTGGTTGAATTCAGTTGCATTTTTGGGCCATGTGGTGTCAAGTGAGAGTATGCAGGTGGACTCTCAAAAAATAGAAGCAGTAAAGAATTGGCCTAGACTAGTGAGTCCTTCGGATATCGGGAGTTTCTTAGGTTTAGCTGGTTATATCGGAGATTTGTTGAGGGGTTTTCATCTATTGCAGCACCATTGACCAAATTTACCTAGAAGAAAGTGAAGTTTCAATGGTCGGAGTCTTGTGAGAGTAGTTTCCAAGAGTTGAAGACTCGACTCACCTCAGCACCGGTATTGACCCTACCTGAGGGAACCGATGGGTTTGTGGTATATTGCATGTCTCGAGGATTGGCCTTGATTGTGTACTCATGCAGCACGGTAAAGTTATAGCCTATGCTTCCAGGCAGCTGGAAGTCCATGAAAAGAACTACCCGACTCATGATCTCAAATTGGCGGCGGTAGTATTTTCCTTGAAGATTTGGAGACACTATCTGTATGGGGTCCATGTAGATGTGTTTATGGACCACAAAAGCCTACAATATGTGTTTACCCAGAAGGATCTAAATCTACGACAAAGGAGGTGGTTGGAGTTACTCAAGATTTATGATATGAGTGTCCTTTACCATCCGGGCAAGGCTAATGTAGTAGCAGACGCTCGTAGAAGACTTTCTATGGAGAGCATGTCCCATGTAGGTGAGGAGAAAAAAGACTTAGTAAAGGATGTGCATCAGCTTGCACGGTTGGGAGTTCATCTGGTTGACTCAACCGATGGTGGAGTTATTGTTTAGAATGGATCAGAATCATCTTTAGTGGTTAATGTTAAAGCTAGATAAGACGAGGATCCTATTTTGGTAAAGTTAAAGGAAGCTGTTCAGAATCAGAAGGTGGAGGTCTTCTCCAAAGGGGGAGATGGTGTGCTTCGATATCAGGGTCGTTTGTGTGTTCCGGATGTTGATGATTTGATAGATCGGATGTTGCATGAGGTTCATGGTTCCATATACTCTATACATCCAGGTGCCACCAAGATATACTGTGACCTACATGAAGTCTATTGGTGGAATGGCATGAAAAAGGACATAGCAGAATTTGTGGCTAAGTATCCGAATAGTCAACAAGTGAAGGTTGAGAATCAAAGACCTGGAGGTATGCTTCAAGATATTAGTATCCCTACTTGGAAGTAGGAGGAAATCAATATGGACTTCATCACAAGGTTGCCTCGTACTCGCCGACAGTATGACTCTATTGGGTGGTTGTGGACAGGTTGACAAAGACAACTAATTTCTTACAAGTCAAAACTACCGATTCATCGAAGGATTATGCTAAGTTGTACATTCGGGAGCTAGTTCGGTTTTATGGAGTTCCCTTGTCCATCATATAAGATAGAAGCACTCAGTTTACCTCCCAGTTTTGGAGGTCATTTCAGAAGGGACTTGGTACTCAGGTCAATCTTAGCATAACATTTTACCCGCAGACAGATGGTCAGGCTGAGCGGACCATTCAAAACCTTGAGGATATGTTGAGAGCATGTGTGATTGAATTCAAGGATAGTTGGCATGATCATTTGCCTCTCATTCAGTTTGCATATAACAACAACTACCATTCCAGCATTCAGATGGCTCTGTTTGATGCTCTCTATGGGAGGAGATGTAGATCGCCTATTGGTTGGTTTGAAGTCGGTGAAGCTGCGGTTATAGGTCCAGATTCAGTCCATGAGGCTATGGAGAAAGTTCATCTTATAAGGGACAGGTTGAAAAAAGCTCAGAGTCAACAAAAGTCCTATGCGGATGTGAGGAGAAGGGATCTTGAGTTTGAAGTTGATGATTGGGTGTTTTTGAAGGTATCCCCCATTAAAAGAGCTCATGTACCCCAGTTTCTTTCATGTTAATGAATGTATGTGTGATTCAGGAATTCAATTCAGCCATGTAGTTCAAATCGGAGTCAGTTACTCCGTCAGTTTTCAGCATGTATGTTCAGTATTTGAGTATGATGACTGCATTTCTCTACTTTTCAATATGTTTTCCCACATTCGAGGATGAATGTTCCCAAGAGAGAGATATTGTAATACCCCAAAACCCTAAGATCAGACCCGAGAGTTGAAACGGAGAAAATATAAATTTCTGCACCAGGTCACAAGACGAGTCGTCCTATGACCCATCAGGAACACCACGAGTCATTAAGTGACTCGTGGGGAAAGGTTTGGACTTGGTTGAAAATTTGGGATTTGAGGTGACCACGGGTGTGACCACAAGTCGTGGTCAACACCACAAGTCGTCTAGTAATCTGTGGTCAGGGGGTGCTTGGAGGATTGGAAATTGGGTAGTGTGGAGGACAACTTTGTCACCATGAATCGTTGGGCACACCATGAGTCGTGGTGACCTTCAGAAGACAAATGACTAGTGTAAGTAATGAGAGGTTGACCACGAGTCATGGTCCAAGCCACGAGTCATCCAGTCCCTCATTGGGACTGGCAGTGTGTTTTTTCCTGTGAATTTATTAAGGGTTTTCCGCAATTCCCATATTTATAAGGCCTAAACTACGTCATTTTAAGCTCAGAATAGTATGTTTTAAGAAGGGTTAAGCCATTCTAAGCCTATTCTATTTCATGCATGCAAGCTTAGAGGTTTAAGGGGTGATCAAACCTAGTCTCTTCAAGGTTCTTCCCCAAATTTTCATTGGACAATCAAGAAGGTTGTGAAATCAGATCTCTTCAGGTATGCAAGGCTATGAATGGGTGCAATAGTCCACACCCATGCTCAATTCTCTCTCCATTCATGGAAATTCTAATTGATGAATCTATGGGGTTTTTACTCAATGTGTGAATTTCCTAAGTTTCAATCATGGGTATGATCTAAGCATGTTTCTAATGTTGAATTAATATTAATGGGCAGATTTCACAATGTTTTAAATTATAAATTATGTTTTCAAGTTTCTAAATTATGATGCCCATCCATGAAAGTCCATGAAAGTTGAGATCTATGAAGTATGTGTACAAGCATGATTAGATGTTATGAAGAAAATACGATTTTGAAATACCCATGTTTATGTTCATGTTTTTGCATGATTAAGTCTATTTCAAGCATTTTTAAGTATGGGCAAGCCCATATGATCAAGTATATTTTATGATTTCATGTTAATTAATTAGCTTACCACATGGTTTTGGAGTCTCAACTCCCAATTATGTTCAGTTTGTGGTATGGTTTGAGCCAAGGCTCCTCATGTTATGATTCAGATTTATGCATGTATGTTATGAGTCAGCTTCATTGATAGACGATGGTTCAGCTTCATTGAAAAATGATGGAGAGTATATGCATGTTTTTGGGAGTAGTGTCTAGCACCGAGTAGGCTAAGTGTCGGTCAACCCAATGCCTCAAAACTATGCGCCAACATAGGTATGTTTAGATAATTTTGGACCTCTCTTGTAAGCTTCCCCGCCCCCAAGGGGCCTTCAGCTTGATATCAATATCATGGTACCGTCCTTAGCCCTGAAAAGGCTTGGGACGGCTCTGCCCACTTGAGTGTGATAGTTGGGACCACATAAGCTCTACCGTGGTAATGTCGTTTATATGACGAGTCTCCCATTGTTCCTCATGATTTCTGTTAAGCATGTTCATCAGTCATGATATTATTTTTTTAGCAGGTTGACCCAATGTTCTATTTTACTTATGAATCAATTTTCAGCTTTGGGTCATTCGATTCAGTTATGTTAAGATCATGATTTTCGAAAATAACATGCAAGTCATACTCTCAAAATCTTATTTTGATTATGTTTTATAATATGCATGATTTATGATTTTACTTACTTAGCATTTTACTTACCTTTCATACTCGGTACATTCCATGTACTGACTGTATACTCTATGTTGTATCATTTCATAATACAGGCTCTGATATCCAGACTCAGTCCCGCCGCTAGCCAGATTCTCGACATTTGTATTTCTTGATCAGAGTTGGTGAGTCCTCATCTATTAAGGACCCTTCTTATCAGATATGTTCCGTATTTTCAGTTTTCAGACTATAATGAGTTAGTTGGGGTCTTGTCCCATCAACTCATCAGTATTAGAGGCTTTTCAGACATAGTTTGTATTCAACTTTAGACTTATGTATGTATTCAGATGTTATGTTATGTTCAGACTTCCGTTATGTTAGTTCTGTTGACCTTCCATTTTATTTGAATGAGTTAGATGTTATGTTCATGACATGGGTCGACTTGGAGCTTCTCGGGGTTCTTTGTCTCGTGTCTCAATCCGTGCCTATGTTAGGGTCATGACAAACTCCCAGAATCGCAGTCTACGCTCACAAAGAAGTGAAGGAGTAGCATTAGTACAACACAATATACTGGTAGGCATCATTGGCCTACCTTAGATAATAATGAATATGCATGTAAAATTGCAACATACGCTCAATGGAACAGATAATCATCGCATAACCCTATTTCTAGAATCATTGATAATGCTCAAACTTACACTTCCTGAAAAAGTATGAAGCGGACATTGTCAATAAAGAACCCAACAAAGAGGGTGGGATCGAATCCACAGGGAATAAGGTAAGATCTAGACTAATGGTGATACTTAAACTTGTTGGTAAGTTATCTCCAAATTAGGGAATTTATAGAAAAACACTATCAAAACAAGATTGTAATTGTGGTTGTTATCAATATTTGAAAATAACTACGGTAAATATTCCTCATGGGTTCATAACTACTTCGGGTATACATACGTGATCAATCCCAATGCTTACTTGTAGAACTGATAACTAGGGTTCATCCAAATGACTGGTTCATCCCTATTGGATGACTATACTCAATCAGAAGGTCAGGTCTCATGAGCGATTTCAAACTAACCGATATCAATATGTTATAAATTAACTTTTCTGCCATCGCAGCTCAAGTCATATAATGATCATGAAAATCAAGGCTTTGTTGTGATTCTGTTTTCCTAATCTCTACTTCTCTAGGTTCAATCAAGTAAAGAATTCGGGCTAGTCCTAACATTGCGCATTATTAAGAAACGTTTAAATATGAAGACAATATAATACAAACGTTTAACATTGGTTTTGAATCACTTTTATGTAACCCTATTTCATTAATCCACCATAGTTTCCACAATCCTAGTTGTGGAGGTTTTAGCCTCTCATAATTGTAAGATTGTAATTAGCATTCATAGACAAACACATAATTAAATACTTACAACAATAATTGGAAGAAAATCTGCTTTGAAAATCAATGAACAAACTCAAGAACAATTGATCAGATCAAGTGTTGATCCTAAGAATTGCTCTCTAAAACTTGATAATAATTCACAAATAAAACTTTTCACACGTCTACTACCTTCTCTCTAGCTGTTCTCACTTCCTCTCCCATTACATAGAAATAAAGTGTTATACCCCGGAAGCCCTAAGATCAGGTCCGAGAGTTTAAACAGAGTAAATAGGATTTTCTGCACTAGGTCACAGAACGAGTCATCCTATGACCCATCAGGTTGACCATGAATCATTGAGTGACTCATGGTGAGGAGTGTTGACTTGCCTGGAAATTTCAATTTGGGGTGACCACAGCTATGACCATGAGTCGTGGTCAACCCCACAAGTCGTAAGGTCATTTTTTGTCAAGTGCAGTTGAAGGATAAAGGTTGAGTTAGCAGTGTCCCCACGATTGGACACCACGAGTCGTGGTCAGATATCATGATTCGTTGGGTGGGTCGTGGTCAGCAGTTTGTTAATGACTTGATATCTTGGGCAATGGAGGTAACAAGAGGTGACCATGACTACTGAGTCATTAGGTCCCTCGTGGGGAACCCTTGGAGGAAAAATGTCAATGCACTTAACGATAGCAGACGATGACTCATGTCTAGTGGTAACGACTCGTCCAGTCCCTCATTGGGACTGGCAGTTAGTTTTTCCCTGCGAATTTAATAAGGGCTTGTCCATAATTTCTATGATCCTATGGCCTAAACTATGTCGTTTTAAGGTATGAATAGTGAGTTTTAAGAGGGGTAAGTTCATTCTAGGTTATTCGTATTCATGCATGCAAGAGTAAAGGTTTAGAGAGGTGATCAAGCTCAATTTCCTCCAAGTTCTTCTCAATTCTTCCTTGGGCAATCATAAAAATTATAGAATCATATTCTCTCAGGTATGTAAGGTTATGAATGGGTGAATTTTTTCACACCCATGCCCAATCCCTCTCTAATTCATGAAAATTTATATGTTGATCCTATGGGGTTTTAACCAAATGCATGAATTTTCTAAGTTTCTACATGGGTATGATCTAAATATGTTTCTATTATTGAATTAATATTCATGGGCAAGTTTTACAATGTTTTTAATTATAAATTATGTTTTCAAGTTTTATAAATTATAATGCCCATCCATGAGAAGTTCATGAAAGTTGAGATTTATAATGTATGTTCAAGTATGATAAGATATTTATGATGAAAAAAATGTTTTCAGATTACTCATGTCTATGATCATGTTTTCAAGCGAATCAAGTATTTTCAAGCATGTTTAAGTATTGGGAAAACCCATATGTTCAAGTATGATTTATGATTTCAAGTTAATTAGCTCACCACATGGTTTTGGAGTTAAGACTCCCAATTATGTTCAGCTTGTGGTATGATTTGAGCCAAGGATCCTCATGTATAATTTCAGATTTATACTATATGATTATCCAACTTTGTCACTAGACGATGGTTAGCTTCGTTGAAAAACGATGGAGAGTATATGTATTTTTTTAGGAGTAGTGTCTAGCATCGAGTAGGCTAAGGGTCAGTCAACCCTATGCCTCAGAACTACGCGCCAACGTAGGTATGATCATATTATTTGGGACCTCCTTTGTGAGCATTCCCTTTCCTCAAGTGGACTTCAACTTGATATCGATATCATGTTAGCGCCCTTAGCCCTGACAAGGCTTTGGACGGCTCTGCCCACTTTAATGTGATAGTCTGGACCACGTAAGCTCTATCATGGTAATGTCAGTTATATGATGAGTCTCCCATTGTTCCTCATAATTTCAGTTATGCATGTTTATAT
>JACEIK010018162.1:0-11088 GCA_018107945.1 Datura stramonium | reverse complement strand
TCGCTATTTCTCAGAAGTCCAGAAGGGAGAAATACTCACTTTAGGGCTAGAAGTATATTGACACTAATTTGGAGCAATTCCACTTACCTTAGCTCGGTAGAACGACGGTTTGCCGGCCGAATTTCAAGAAACTAAACCCGTAGGAATGGTCCTCGCTGCTTAATACTTCCCTATCCAAGGTTATACCGAGTTTGAACCACGTATAACGACGTAATCGGACGGAAATTATAGCATACCCTTCGCACCCTCTATTTCTCTTCATTCTCTCTGGAAATTATAAGAATTTTCTAAAAAAATGAAGTGGAGGGGTTTATATACTTAGGCCTTAACAGGACTCCGTGGCACAGCGCCATCGCGGAGGCCCTCCCTCTGTGACACGACACCATCGCGGAGGGGTTCTGCCCCGGCTCCTCCCGCGATGGTTCGATGTGTCGCTTATCCGGTCTTTCCCTGGGCCTTTTCCTAGCATGTATGGCATTCAAAAACTCTTAACCAACATGCAAATAGGCCATCTACATGTTGAGAATTTATAGGGTGTAACAATTCAGTTATGATGTTATGTTGTCCAGATCATGATTTCAAGAAATAACATGCAAACCCTACTCTCAGATTCTTGCTTTGAACATGTTTTTTATTATGCATGTTTTAAATTCTTTTTACTTATTTAAGAGGTTTTACTTACCTTGATTACTCGTTACATTCCACATACTGACTGCATACTCTATGATGTATTGTTTCATGATATAGGCTCCGATCTTCAGAGTCAACCCCGCCACTAGCTAGCTTTCAGAGTTAGCATCAGTCCTTGTTGGTGAGTCCTCATCTATCGAGGGCCCCTCTTTTATTCACTTATGTTTGTGTATGTTTAGTTTCAGACTTAGAGAGTTAGTCGGAGTCTTTTCCCATCAACTCATCGGACTTAGAGGCTTTTCAGACAATATATTGTATTCAGCTTCAAACTCGTGTTGTATTTTTGGATTATGTGTTATTCTAGATTTACGCTATGTTCATCATGTTAATTCTTCCATTTAATTTGATTGAGTTAGATGTATGTTCATGTCATGGGTCGACTTGGAGTCTCTCAGGGCTCCTTGTCTCGTGTCTTGATCCGGCCCTATGTTTGGGTCATGAAAAACTTGGTATCAGAGCAATAGGTTTGAAGTGTCTTAGGGTGTCTGAAAGCCTCGTCAAGTAAGGTTTTTTTCATGGGTGTGAAGCGCGCCACTCTTATGAATAAGAGGCTACAATACATTTAGGAAATGTTCCCTTTTTTCATGATCTATGTCGTAATGGTGAAAAGTCTCTCTATCCTTCTAAATCGTGTTATTCGCGATTGCAGAATCATGGCTCCCCGCAGAGTTAACAGTAGAAGGAATGGAAATGGAAATGGCCATGAGGATGGCAATGGAGAAGGGCACCAACAAGCCTGTCATTCCCCACCTTGGGAGGCATGATTGGCACCTGGTGCCCTATTAGGATCTAATCTGACTTAACTAGGCCTATGCACTCCTGGTGTAGGATTACTCCCAAAATCAAGAAAACAACGGGCTATATCTTAGCTATCAATACAACCTCCGGCCGACAAGGCCTTATAGCCACCTGTAAAGAAAAACAGCTGACCAGAAATAGGCAATAACAGGGAATCCTATGCGGGCCGACAAGACAATCATGATGTCTAGTTATAATTGTAAAGTAAAACCAGTGCTAAGCTAAACTATGGCCGACAAGGCCGCTAATCTGTCAGCTAAACAAGGCCCCACACGGCCAATAACATCTAACCACAGGGAAATATAAATAATCTGCAAGCCTCTAGGAGTAATATGATGATCGGGACAGGACCCGGACCTACCCATAAACTGTATAATAAAAAAAGAGTAAACCTTCTGTCTATAAGCTCCGGAAGAAAGGAGCCGACTATTTTGCTAATCCTAATTGGAGGCTAAGAGAGACCTTCTCCTCGTCTATTCGTACCTGCAGGCAAGTAATGCAACACCCCAAAAAGGGCGTCAGTACAATATGTACTGAATATGTAAGGCGATAACTGTAAATAACTGAAATAAAGAGATAGAACTGATAATAACTGAAATGAAGGGATAGAGATCATACCTGAGTAATAGAACTTCTTACTATATAATTTATTAATAACCAAAGAAAACAAAAACCTTACCTGGCCCCCATAAGCCAGAAGGTACAACCAGCACAGAATAACCCACCTGGGGCCCCCATAAGCCCTGGTGAGTACACTTCAGTCTATATACCCCTATCAAGGTCGCACTGGGTCAAATAATAGCTATAGTCGTCCTACCAGTCCCCTGGGTCTGCAATTGAGCCCGCTCAGCCCCTGACTGTAGTTGTGTCTGAGTCCAATGGACTCTTGATATTTGCACCCCGGGCACCAGGCTTGACAGGGGTGTGTAGAGATAACCACGGCATATAATAGCCCACCCATGGAATGGACTGTATGAGGACCTGTGATCCCATCTTCGTCCCTCGCGTACGGCATACCACTCCGTAGAGTGACATCCTCTCGCCCCTGGTGGGCGTCGACACAGCTAATAACCCTGGGGTCGGTCATGAAGGCTAAACAGGCACAATCCATCCCAAACTAACATGGAATATGGGTTTCGGCTAATATCAGCAACTAATCAAAATAGACATGCTTCTGGTACTCTTACTGGGATTCAAATTGAGTTATCATGCTAAAGAAACTAACTTGCCGAAGGAAATTGCCTTAACATACCTCGTTCGCCAATTACTAATTAACTGGTGAGTTTCAGTTCGTATTCAACTGTTCTTCTCAACTGCAATCGTATTAATGGGGGAATATGACTAGTTTCAGTACTAAATTCGGAGAAAAATGATAACTTTAGATATAAATTAACTATATTTCAACTTAATGGAACATGGTCGAAAACTTATAATTTCTCGAAAGTCCAGAAGGGAGAAATGCTTACTTGAATACTGTAATCGTATAGAAATTAGTTTGGAGCAATTCAATTGACTTTGGCTCGGCGAGGTTACGATTTGCTGAGGGAATTTTGTGAAAATAACTCCGTAGCAATGCTCTCTACAGCCTTGAACTTCAATGCCCGAAGTTAATTTGGATTCGGGAAGCGTTTCGTAGCGTAAAGGGAGGAAATTTACTTGAATTCCTCGTGTTCTCTTCTCTCTGGTTGTTTATATATATGTAAAATGAAATGAAATCAGAGAGAGGAACTTATATATACTTGAGGTGGTGGACATGGGTCCATGAAACGTTGCTCTTCTGGGCAGCTCGTCCGGCCTGCTACTATGGAATCCCGATTCCGTAATCGTACGACCTTTCCCCGTGCCCTTTATCATACATATTATACTCTAAAACTCTTAACCAATGTACGAATAGGCCGTATAAATATTAAAAACTTATGGGGTATAACAAAGACCCACCAGTCCAAGAGAACCATGCGCCGGGGCTAGTTGCCTATGCTAAATTTCGGGAAGGCATTTAGATGCTAGCGTAGGCCTTGACCGCCCAGGTCAACCAGCAGGCAGTGGTGCATGTCCCGCAGAACGGGAAAGCGGCGGCAGCACGAGTCAGAGATTTCTTAAGGATGAACCCATCATAATTCCTTGGGTCAAAGGTCAATGAGGATCCATATTAGTTTATCGATGAGATTGTGAAGATCACCCAGGTCATGGGGGTGAATGGAGTAGAGCATGCTGACTTGGCCTTATATCGGTTGAAGGGGGTCACACATATTTGGTTTAGACAGTGGAAGGATAGTAGGGCAGCCGGAGCAGGCCCTATCAGTTGGGAGGAGTTTCATGTTGCTTTTTTAGACTGGTTCTTCCCTCATGAGATAGGGGAGTTGAAGGCATCCGAATTCGTGAATCTTAAGTAGACGAAGATGACAGTACAGGAATATTCCCTAGAGTTCACTCGTTTGTCAAAGTATGCCCCAGAGTTCATGGTTGATTAGAGGGAGCGAGTGAGAGAGTTTTGTTCATGGGGTGGCGAACTATTTAGATAAGGATTGCAGGACCGCTATGCTCCATCAGGATATGGACTTCCCTCAGATAGTCTTATACACCCAATAGATGGAGGCAGTGCATATGAGGGAGAGAGAGGCCAAGAGGGCCAGGACAGACAGCTATAGATTCTCTCAGCCTAGGCCAGGTGGTGGGCACCGATAGCAGACCCACCAGAGATCTTCAGTCCTAGCATCTTCAGTGATGAGTGTGTCATCCTAACCTAGGCATGACAGAAGAGGGAGAGCATCAGGCCCTAGGGATCAGAGCAGCAGGCCTGCAGATTCCAGTGTCCCAGTTTGCGGCCGAGGTGGTCGGGGGCATAGGGGTCAGTGCTTGGCGGGTACAGGTGCTTGCTTCGGGTGTGGGAAGCCCGGACATATGCTCAGATATTTTGCAATAGCTAGACAGGGCCATGATAGGGGTCGAGACCCAGCTTCCAGTTCAGCTGCTCCATACGCACGCCTATCCCAGCAGGGAGCATCTACTAGCACAGGTGGCAGTCAGTGCCAAAATAGATTCTATGCCTTAGCATCTCTCCAGGAGTAGGAGGTCTCCCCGGATGTAGTCACTGGCATGTTATGAGTTATCCATCTTAATGTATATGCTTTGTTAGATCCAGGGGCTACCTTGTCTTTTGTGACACCTTACGTGGCTAATAATTGGAGTAAGTCCCAAAATCTTGTCAGAACCCTTCTCAGTCTCTACGCCAGTGGGTGATTCAGTTGTAGCTAGACAGGTGTATAGAGGATGCCCTATCACAGTCCTTCAGAAAGTCACATCAGCAGATTTAGTAAAGTTATCCATGAACGATTTTGATGTTATCCTCGGCATGGATTGGCTATTTGCATGTTACGCCTTAGTTAATTGTAGAACCTGAGTATTAGAGTTTAGATTTCCGAGTGATCCAGTCATAGAGTGGAAGGATAGTTCAGTTGTGCCTGTAGGTCATTTAATTTCTTACCTTAAGGCTAGAAAGATGATCTCTAAAGGTTGTGTATACCATCTAGTTAGGGTAAATGATGCTACGTCTGAGACCCCGACTATCCAATCTGTCCCAGTAGTATGTGAGTATCCAGAAGTCTTTCCAGATGATCTACCGGGAATCCCTCTCGAGCGGGAGATTAATTTTGGTATTGACCTTCTTCCTGATACGCAGCCTATATCTATGCCTCCCCACAGAATGGCCCCATCCGAGTTAGAGGAGTTGAAGGACCTGTTAGATAAGGGTTTCATTAGACCGAGAAAATTCCCATGGGGTTCACCATCTCTCTTTGACCGAAAGAAAGATGGCTCTCTTCGTATGTGTATTGATTATCGGCAATTGAACAAGGTTACCATCAAGAACAGGTATCCTCTACCCAGGATTGATGATTTGTTTAACCAGATTCTGGGTGCCAAGTGCTTTTCTAAGATATATCTCAGATTCGGATACCATCAGCTCAGAGTTCGGGAGAGTGACATCCCGAAGACAGCCTTTAGGATGCGGTATGCTCATTATGAGTTTGTAGTTATGTCTTTTGGACTAATGAATGCTCCTACATCTTCTATGGACTTGATGAACAGGGTGTTCAATTCATACTTGGATATGTTCGTGATCGTGTTTATTGATGACATCCTAATATACTCTCGAAGCGAGGAGGAGCATTCCTCTCATTTGAGGGTGGTACTACAGACTCTCAAGGATCGCCAACTATATGAAAAATTCAGCAAGTGTGAGTTTTGGTTGAACTTGGTGGCATTTTTGGGTCATGTGGTGTCAAGTAAGGGCATAAAGGTGGACTCTCGGAAAATAGAAACGGTGAAGAATTGGCCTAGACCGGTGAATCGTTCAAATATTAGGAGTTTCTTGGGTTTAGTCGGGTATTATCGGAGATCTATTGAGGGCTTTTTATCTATTGCAACGCCATTGGCCAAATTGACCCAAAAGAAAGTGAAATTTCAATGGTCGGAGGCTTGTGAGAGGAGCTTTCAGGAGTTGAAGACTCGACTTACCTCAGCACCAGTGTTAACCCTACCCGAGGGTACCGATGGGTTTGTGGTGTATTGCGATGCTTCGAGAATCAGACTTGGTGGTGTATTGATGCAGCACGGCAAGGTTATAGCATATGCTTCCAGACAGCTGAAAGTTGAGAAGAATTACCTGACCCATGATATTGAATTGGTGGCGGTGGTATTCGCCTTGAAGATATGGATACATTATTTGTACAGGGTCCATGTAGATGTGTTTACGGATCATAAGAGTCTTCAATATGTATTTACCCAGAAGGATATAAATCTACGGCAAAGGAGGTGGTTGAGCTACTTAAGGATTATGACATGAGTGTCCTTTATCATCCGGGCAAGGCTAATGTAGTGGAAGACGCACTTATTAGACTCTCTATGGAGAGTGTGCCCCATGTGGATAAAGGGAGAAAGGAGCTGGTGAGGGATGTGCATCGACTTGCAATGTTAGGATTTCGTTTGGTTGACTTGACCGATGACAGTGTTATTGTTCAGAACGGATCAGAATCGTCCTTGGTGACTGATGTAAAAGCTATAAAAGATGAAGACCCTATTTTGGTAAAGTTAAAGGAAGTCGTTCAGAATCAGAAGGTAGAGGTCTTCTCCAGAGGGGGAGATGGTGTGCTTCGATATCAGGGTTGGTTGTATGTCTAGAACGTTAATGATTTAAGAAATCGGATGTTGCACGAGGCTCATGGTTCCAGGTATTCGATACATCTAGGTGCCACCAAGATGTATCGTGACCTACGGGAAGTCTATTGGTGGAATGGCATGAAGAAAGACATCGCAGAATTTGTAGCTAAGTGCCCAAACTATCAGTAAGTAAAGGTTGAGCATTAGAGACCGGGAGATGTGCTTCAGGATATCTGTACTCCTACTTGGAAGTGGGAAGAAATCAATATGGACTTCATCACAGGGTTTCCTCGCACTCGTCGGCAGTATGACTCCATTTGGGTTGTTGTAGACAGGCTGACCAAAGCCGCTCATTTTCTACCAGTCAAGACCACAGATTCGGTGAAGGATTATGCCAAACTATACATCCGAGAGCTAGTTCGGTTGCATGGGGTGTCCTTTCCCATCATATCAGATAGAGGTACCCAATTTACCTCTCAGTTTGGGAGGTCATTACAAAAAGGACTTGGTACTCAAGTTAATCTTAGTACAACATTTCACCGGCTAATGGATGGTCAAATGGAGCGGACAATTCAAACTCTTGAAGACATGTTGAGAGCATGTGTGATTGATTTCAAGGGTAGTTGGGATGACCATTTGGCTCTTATTGAGTTTGCATACAATAACAGTTATCATTCCAGCATTCTGATGGCTCCGTTTGAGGCTCTCTATGGACGGAGATGTAGATTGCCTATTGGTTGTTTTGAGGTCGGTGAAGCTGCGATGCTAGGGCCAGATTCAGTACATGAGGCCATGGAGAAGGTTCAGCTCATATGGGATAGGTTGAAAACAGCTCAAAGTCAACAAAAGTCCTATGTCGATGTGAGAAGGTGAAAACTAGAGTTTGAAGTGGATGATTGGGTGTTTCTGAAGGTGTCTCCCATGAAGGAAGTGATGAGGTTGGGAAAGAAAGAAAAACTCAATCCCCATTATATTGGGCCCTACTGGATTGTGAAGCGAGTTGGCAAGGTGGCATATGAATTGGAGTTTCCTTCAGAATTAGCTTTCGTGCATCCTATTTTTCACGTATCTCTCTTAAAGAAGTGTTTGGTTGATCCAACTCTAGTTGTCCCGGTGGACAGTGTCTATGTGAGAGACAGTCTTAGTTACGAGGAGGTTTCGATGGAAATACTAGATCGACAAGTTCGACGGATAAAAAATAAGGAAGTAGCTTCAGTTAATGTTTTATGGAGGAATCAGCATGTTGAGGGAGCTACGTGGGAAGCCAAAGCAGACATGATGGCTAGATACCTACATTTATTCTCTACCGGCTTAATTTCAGCTCGAGGTATCAGTTTTTGCCCTAAAACTCTATTCAGTTTCATATTCAGTTCATGTGCCCCAGTTTCTTTCATGTATATAGATGTATGTATGATTCATGAATTCAGCTCAGTCATGTACTTTAAATCGGAGTTAGTCATTCGGTCAGTTTTCAACTTATATAATCAGTAATGAGTATGATGATTGCATTTCTCTATTTTTTGTATGTTTACCCACATTCGAGAATGAATATTCCCAAGGGGGAGATATTGTAATACTCCAGAAGTGCCCAAGACTAGACCCGAAATTTAAAAATGAAAAGTAGCATAAATTTGGAAAACTTGTCAGAACAGGTCGTGGTACAGGTCGTGGGTGCCACCAACGACCCATATGATGCGTCCATGGTGAGGTACTGAAGGTTCGGAGTTGGGGGTAACGGGTGAAGGAACGACCCATTGTTTGATGTTACGAGTCGTTGGATGGAGTCGTCGTGAGACTGGTCCTTGATCAAGGAGGAAGTAACGAGTCGTGGAACAACCCGTTGCAGGTAACAATGGGTCGTGGTTAGCAGTCGTGTAAAAGGATCCCAGGTTAAGGAAGTGATGACGATGAATGGCAGCAATGAGTCATTGGAGCTAGCAACGACCCGTCCTGTCTGGTCGTGATGAGGGATCAGAGACCTAAACTGAAGGAGTAGCAACGAGTGGTAACGATGGACTGTAGGAGCTCACAACGGATCGTACTGACGTCCGTTGTTAGGGGCAGTTTGATTTTTTCAGGATTTTCATTAAGGGTATTTTCATCATTCCTAAGCTCTAAGGTCCTAAACTACGTCGTTTTATACTTGAAATGAAATATTTTCTGAAGGTTAAAGCTATTCTAGGCTCATTCACATCCATGCATGAAAATTGAAGGGTTTAGAAGGTGATCAAGTTAGGCTTTCTTCAAGTTTTTCTTCAATCTTTCATTGGGCAATCAAGGAGGGGTAAAATCAGTTCTTCCCCGGGTATGTAGGGTTATGAATGGGTGAATTCATTCACACCCATACCAATCACTCTCTAAATCATGAAAATTCATATGTTGACTCTATGGAGTTTTAACCCAATGCATGAAATTCCTAATTCTCTACATGGGTATAATCTAAATGTGTTTTTACTATTGAATTATGAATCGTAGGCAAGCTTTACGTTGTTTTCCATTAAAATCATGTTTCAAGCTTTATAAATTAAAATGTCCATTTATGACAAGTTCATGAAAGTTGAGATTTATGATGAATGTTCAAGCATAATGAGATATTATTGATAAAAAGCATGTTTTTAAGTTACCTATATTTATAATCATGTTTTCAAGTGAATTGAGTATTTTCAAGCATGTTAAAGTATTGGGCATTTCCCACATGTTCAAGTATGATTTATGATTGTACGATTTAAGCTTACCACATGGTTTTGGAGTGAAGACTCCCAATTTATTTCATCTTGTGGTATGGTTCGAGCTAAAGCCCCTCATATATGATTTCAGATTTGATATGTATTTGATTATTGAGCTTCGTCAATAGATGATGGTAAGCTTCGTTGAAAAATGATGGAGAGCATATGCATGTTTTTTGGAGTAGTGTCTAGCACTGAGTAGGCTATGGGTCGATCATTGATGAAGGGCGTACTTACACACTTCATAGACGTATTTAGCCCATACTTTAATATATTTTGAGAAAAAATTATGTGCTTTTTCATTTGTTTATGTTTCATATTTATGAAAATGGGTAACACACGTGATGAGATGTTTTTAGGGCTTAAAATGATGAATTTGAAGGTATTTAAGGCTTATTGATCAAATGTGAAGACGTGGGATCGAAAGATGCAAAAATTGAAGTCCGCACGACGTTGGCACTGCCATGCGCGAGGCAGGCGCACACTGGCGCTATAGCCCATGCGACACACAGGCAGATTCAGCGCAAGGGCAGGCGCGAGGCAACCCTCCTTCAGCGCAAGGGCAGGCGTGAGGCAACCCTCCTTCAGCGCAAGGGCAGGCGCGCAGCAGCCCTCTCTCGGCGCTAGGCCAGGCGCAAGGCACCCATCTCCTCGACGTTACAACAGGCGCGCCGCAGCTTCCTTCCCCACGCGGCATGGAAGGCGACGTGACACTAGACGCGAATGAATCTAGGAGCGACGCGGCAAGGAGTTTCTAACGCCAAAAATGGGTCTCCTACATCACCTAGGAAGAGGAAATTAACAAATCCCAAGCCAAATTCATCCAGGAACAAGGAAGACATAAATCTACTATAAATACCCCTTTATTTTCATGTAATAGCAATCAAGTTTTAGAATCAAGCTTTTGAGTGTCAAGCTTTACATCAAGCTTCAAGTCTTGCAATCTAGTTTTAAGAGTGAGTTTTATTTTGAGATGCGATTGTAAAGTTGTTATTCTGAATTTTGCATTAATCAAGTGAAGGTTCTTCCGATCATTGTTGTAAGTATTATTTTAAGATTTTGTCTATGGATGTTATTAAATTACTTATGAACATGATAGACTAAAATTACCACAACTAGGGTTGTGGGAACCATGGTGAATTAACGAACTAGGGTTTGCACAAAGTGAGTCTAAAATTAATACTAATTACTTATATTGTATTCTCTTCATCTTTAATGATTCTTAGCAGTGCGTAACATTAGGAAGTGTCTGAATTCTTTACTTGCTTCGGTCGAAGAGGTAGAGATTAGGAAAAGAGAATTACAACAGAGTCTTGATCTTGATGATCATTGTATTAACTTGAGCTATGGTCGCAGGATACTTATATCTAGAACTTAGTTATAACGGTTAGTTTGCAAAACTCATGAGACTTGGTCGAGTAATTGAGGATAGTCATTTAATAGGGATTGGTCGATCATTTGAATGAATCTAAGTTATCAGTTCTATAAGTAAAATATTGGAATAGATCACTAGTGTAAAACCCGAAGTAGTTAAGGATCCATGGGGAACACTTACCCTAGTTAATTGCTTCAATTTTGAAACAACCACCAACTTCTCAACATTGTTACTTATTTTTACAAATCCCCCCTCTTAGGTAATAATCGACTAAAAATATTAAGCACTAGCGTTTTTATAAATCCTTCCATATTCCCTGTGGGATCGACCCCAACCTCTAGT
>JACEIK010018158.1:0-11092 GCA_018107945.1 Datura stramonium | reverse complement strand
AGTTCGAAAGACCCAATCCATTGGTTAATAATTCCTGACTAACAACCGAAGAGAAGTGTTGACTGAAATTTAATCAATAAATTACATATCTGCATGTTTTACCTTAATCTAGCTTGTTCGTGCTATTGTTCAGATTATAATTCTTAATTTTCACTTAAGGTTACATTAACTAATATTCTTGAAAAATCACCATTTGTTTTGCTTGTCTACTTTTATAAAGAAGTGTGTATACTAAACACTTAGAGAAAAATTACTCCTTCATTACAGTCCCCGTGGATTTGACACCTGGCTTGAAATAAAGCCACTTTATTACTTGTACAAACACGTGCACTTGCGTGCGATTGGGATTGAACAAAGATCACAATATAAACCGGTGCAAAAATAGCTAACCCTACAGGTGCAATAACAATATCATCCTATGCTGCCGACAAGACCACCATGCTCTATAACATGTATTATAACTAGGCCCCATGCGGACAACACTAAAATAACAATACATATAGTCCCCACATGGCCAACAACACACCACTAACAATAAACTATAGTTTGCAACCCTGTAAGAGTAAAATATTGGTCGATACAGGGCCCCGACCTACACAAAAACTATATAACGAAAAATAGGCAAACCTCCACCATCTGGCAACTCCGAAGGAAAGGAGCTAACAAATATGCTGACTCTGAATAGCTGCTAAGGAAGTCTTAAAACTTTTTTATCTAAACCTGCAAGAAAGTATGCAGCGCCTCATGCATGGTCGTCAATACAATATGTAAGGCAGTAACAATAATAACTTAATGAAAGTTGATAAGGAATTGAAACTAATCAGCAGTAAGGACCATATGTTAACCTGTATGATATCACAACCACAACCTTCATCTTGTAATCAATTATGCAAACATGAACTTAAGCTAAATGATTATACATCCATAAACTATATCTAGCAAGCAAATATACACACAAAAACCTAACCTAGCCCCCATAAGTCTGGTCTCCTGTGACTATATTTGAGCCTTCTGGGCTCCTTTAACTGATCTGAGCCTTCTGGGCTCCTGTAATTAAATTTGAGCCATCTGGGCTCCTGTAATTATATCTCAGCCTTCTGGGCTCCTGTAACTATATCAGAGCCTTCTGCTCTCTAATAATTGTATCTGAGCCATCTGAGATACTGTAACTATATCTAAGCATTCTCGGCTCCTGTAACTATAACATAGCCATTTTGGTTCCTGTAGAATCTTGAATAGAAGAAAACAACCATACTGTATGTGTTCACGGCTAGACAGTTAGTCATGGATGTAATTATAAAATCAGCTAGCTTACAAAGGAAAGGGTGAGGTCCGGGGTGACCTAGCGATACTCTGAAGGTCATACTAGTATAATAGTTGTTCATAAGCGCACAACAAGGTCATAAGCGACTAACTATATGTTTATCTCGCCTATGCATGACTACAAGGCTGCTAATAACTGGTTGCGATTCTAGCCAGTCAGCCACAACAATTATTAACTCAAAGGTAAAACTGTAATACTTTAGTTCTACCTCTATAGGTGTCAATCTGGTCTATCTGGGTAAGCTATAGCTCATGCAAGCAACTCATAGCCCTGTAGGCAGGTGTTCTTAAAAATATCTCTCCTAGGCAACATGCATGTTGTAATACCTCAGAAATGCCTAAGAGTAGACCCGGGGGTTAGAAGTTGAAAACAACTAAAACTGGGAAAAACATCACAAGATGAGAGGTGTAATAGCTCATGGTTGGAAACCACGAGCCATTGTTACCAATCATGGTTTCAGGAGTCCGGGTGGTAGTGGAAGCAACAACCGATGTAACGACTCATCGTGAGAAACAACGAGTCTTCGTTTGTAGTCGTGGTGAGAGATGGACTTTAGAATTTGGGGAAATAATGAGTCATCCAATGACCCATTGTCAGCAATCGATGTTTACATGGTCAAATTTCCAGTGCACTCAACGGATCAGGAGCACGACTAATTGAAAGCAACCACGAATCGTGGTGAGGCTCGTAGATAAGGGATGTTCAGGTTTGGCAGGGATCTGACAACGACCAACCCAATGACCCGTTGTTTGGACCAAAGACTCATCCTATTGAGTCATCGGAAGGATCTGAAGGTATTGATGAGATAGTGGATCCAACGACTGGATACAACGAGTCATAGTTGACTCGTTGGTTCGTCTAGGGCAGTTTTTTAGGGACTTTTCATTAAGGGTAGTTTTAACCTTTCCATATTCTAGGGTCCAAAACTACGTCGTTTCATGTATTTTGCTAGGCATTTTAAGATAGGTTAAGTCCCTATTGAATAGATCATTCCCATGCATCCATATTAAGAGAAATTTTTAGAGATCAAGCTATTCCTCAAGATTTTTCCTATCAATTGATCCTTGGGCATTCAAGAACATTAGATTATGATCTTACCCAAGTATGTAGGGTTACGAATGGGTGCTTCCGTTCACACCCATGCCCATTTTCTATTAAATTATAAAAATCTATCAAAAATCTCATGGGGTTTTGAATTCAATTATGTGAAAATCTAATGATTTACTAATGGGCTTTTATGATTTATGAATTATATCATATTTTGTGGATTTTGATCAGATTTTACAATTTATTTTACTTATAGAATGATTAATTTCGAGTTCTACTCAATTAAGCCTATTTATGCATGATCTATGATGAATCGATTTATGATCTACTCTTCAATTGTTGATATTTACAAACTCAACATGATTTATGATTTGAAATATGGATTTATTCAAATTATGTGAAAATCTAATGATTTACTAATGGGCTTTTATGATTTATGAATTATATCATATTTTGTGGATTTTGACTGATTTTACAATTTATTTTACTTATAGAATGATTAATTTCGAGTTCTACTCAATTAAGCCTATTTATGCATGATCTATGATGAATCGATTTATGATCTACTCTTCAATTGTTGATATTTACAAACTCAACATGATTTATGATTTGAAATATGGATTTATTCAATTACCCATCATGATTTTATGATATACAAGTTATATGTATGATCTACAAGTATGCATGAAACCTATGATTTAAGAATTATGTTTTGTCGACTCACGTGCCTTGCTTCATGATTAGTTCACGTATGTACGAGCATGTTTATGATTATCATGATTTAACTAGCCCATGAACTCTTGCATATTATACTATGAGCACTATATATGTTTTGTGAGTAGTATCATCGAACACTGAGTAGGTTCGGGGCCTAGGTTCTGCCCCCGATCTCATAAGTAAACCACGTGCCACCATAGGTATGTTGGGACCTCCCTTTGTACTGTCCCCTAGCCCCAATTGGCCCCTTCTCATGTATGATCACGCCTTTTCATGGTTCTGCATTCTTGAAAAGATATAGAATACCCTTCCGACTAGGTCACAAGTCGGGATTCATGTGTGCTTATATGGGATATGTCGGTTAAGATAATCTCCCAGTGTTCTTCATGATTTATCCACATTTAAGATTACATATGTTGGCTCAAGTTATGTTCAATATAGATTATTCTATGCTTATGATTATGATTATATTATGAATGCTTCGAAAACCTTGAGCTTGCTATGTTAAGTTACGGTTATTTTTGATATAAACATGATGTCCTACTCTTATGATGCGTTTATGAGTTTTTACATATTTTAAATCTCCGTTTTACTTATTTTGCATACTCAGTACATTCCACGTACTGACCACATACTTTCAATGTTGTATCGTCTCATGATTCGTGACCACTCAAAGCCATCCTCGTCTTTAGATCATCTCGAAGTTCACCACTATTAGTGAGTCTCATGTTTCAAGCGGTCGTTAACAGACATTTATGTTATTTATGCTTTAGTACTTGTCCGGAATTAGTTGGGGTGTTGTCCCATAAAGAGATTAATATGATTTATGAATTATGAATTAGAGAGAAAAGAGAAACAAATAATAAATATCCAAATGTAATTCTTATGTTTTGGAAAAAGGTACAGCATATACAAATAGAAATGAAAAAATTTCATTTAAATATGCTACACTAATTTTTAAAAACTTCTTTCCTTTTTTTCTCAAAATTCATAAATTCAAAAATTATGATATTAATATAAATATATTTTCATAAGAATCTATTAATGTAAAAATAAACATATACTTGGGCCTTACTTTATCAATGGCAAAGAAATCGTGGCCCTAGCTTGGGCGTTGCTTTTATCTATGTATGAAAGTTGAGCTTTTCAAGCTGAAGCTAAAAAGAGAAAATTGGTAGTAAATTAGGGTTGAACCTAGACCCACAGCTAAAAATTAAGCCCCCTTGACCATTGAGCTAAGCTTCCCAACTATGTCAAGAGATTCATTAAAAAATATATATGTATTCACCACCTGTTAAATTAGAAATACTGAACCCGGGTCAAATAGATCACACATATGGAATAACTTAAATGACGAACACACAATAGTTACGTGAAAAACCTCCTTGCTCAAGGAGTATCAAAAATGACCTATTGAATAGGCTTTTATTTAAACTAAAGAGCAAGTTTTAAATTACAACTCTGTAATCCATGGGATAACTCTAGTACCTCAAGAATAACTAATTACCTATAACTTATGACGTGATTCTCAACTCACACCCGAGTTAGAAAAGTCACAAAACACTTAACAAAGGGAAAAACTAAACCATAAGAATTTTTGTCCACTCTAAGATCTTGACAATTGCATTGGAAACTTCTAGTGGTTTTTTTGCTATCAATCTTCGATCTCCTTCTGTTCCCCGGTGGGATATAAATATCCTAGTAATCCTGATCCAACTGTGATTCCTCTTCTTTAGAGAATTTACCGCCTTCTTGCTTTATGTATCCAAAAGGAATGTAACACTTCACCGGCTTCCTTATCTTGATGCAAGTCCTGCCGCCTTATCTACAAGTCGCATATTCCTTATTTGAGTAGGAGTTGCTACCAATGTATCTATAATTTGTATTACTACTTCTGATTGAACCTGGTTCACATTGGTGCACTTGTACGGCCGCATTGTTTGACCTAGTTCACTTTCTCATTTTACAAAAAATTTATCAATCTCAGTCAAGCACCAAAATAACTAAACAATAAATTCTCTCTTTTTGATAATGGAAAACAATGTACACTTCACCCCTTCCCCCTTTTGACATCATTGAAAAGTTTTTAGACAAAGAACACACCAAATATCAAGCATGTAAAGTAGAAATTTCTAAACCATGTCCACTTAGGCAACACTTATAAGAACACACTCCAAATAGTAGAAAATGTTAAAGCAATTGATATATGAGCCATCTAAAGTACACATGAATTTAAAACACCAAGGAAAGAGCAAGATAAACTAGTAACACTAATTCCAACACAAAATTTAATTCATAGAAAAAGTACAATCAACATGAGAGAGCAATAAACAGGAATGATCCAAAAAGAAAACTAGAGACTAGATATCAAAACAATCAGACAGATAGGCTAGACACTAGCTAGGACATTTTAGAACGGATGAAGTTAACTTTTCTCCATCAAAGACAAAAAAAAGCTTATTAATTTTTGTGCACACTCGGCATCAAACATTCTCTCTTTGAGACTCTGAGATAATATCATGATTAGTAGAAAATCAACTTTAAGTTTTGCATTTCCCTTTTAGGATTTTCCACTCTTGCATTTACACTCTGCAAATAAAGAATCATCTAGGTCACATGAGCCTTCCCTTTTGAACCTAATAAAGTCTACGTAAGATCACACTCTTCAAACATCTTTCTATGCATCAACTCCATCTTGGAGCCAATATTCTCAAACAACAAGTGGATTTGGTGCACCTCAAATATCTTAGTCAAGAAAAACCCATATGCCAAGCCATGTACTCCCTTTGCCGGGTTGATAACCCCGCCATGTGTATGATAATAAATAAGGAAAGATTGACCTTCTTCTGATATCGATGGTGTTCGACTCCCGGATGATCCACACGCAAGTGCACGTGATCGAACAAGTAGAAAGTGGCTCAAGTAAGCCAAGTATCGATTCCACAGGACTGGACTACGGGGGCAAAATCTACTCAAGTGTCAATTACTGTAACTCTAAAATGCATAACAATGTAAAGGAAAGTTTTTATATTTTATTATCTAATTATATACTAAGGCTAAAATGACTAACAAGTGAGTCCTAACTATGAATGAGAGCATCGAAAGCAACGAACATGTAGAGAAATTAATTATCGATACAAATTGGTTTATCTTTTCTCCGGTTGCTAGTCGGAACTTATGTCTATGGATTAAAACTCTCGTATTTAACCCAACTTAAGAATCATGAACCTTCCACCTACATTTCGATAAGAAGCAATTCATGTCTCTAGCCATGCTGAAACCGATTCCACACATTGACTAATATTGTCTTTCAGTATATTTCTATCCTGAAGGTAAATCAATTAATTTTGCCAAACTAAAAAAGATCATATCCTTATTTCACAACTTTCCAATTTCGTGCTCTCTCGAGTGAAACCTGACTTTTGATTTACATCAACATTGGCCAAACATTAATGCAATAAGAACAAGAATTAATAGAACAACCATGGAAGAAAAGAAGAAAAACAAATGATCAACAATTACATTTCAATACAACGGTTCCTAACCTCAAGCAGTAGTGAAATTAGCCACTCATTTCCAGGATTAAACATCGTTAAAACGAGGTAAATCATACAAACAATTGAAAGAAAGGAGAAAGAGATAGAGGGAAACCCTACGATTTTCGTCCCTCAACTGGCCTGTAACCCACGTTCTTACTTCTACCAAGTCGAATAATTAAAATGAACCTAAGTGTTCATTATACCGGTGGAATTTTTCCCGGAATAGCCAAGCAACGTGTCACGGAGTGCATCGCTGTGAGCACTGCCTCCGTGACACGGTGCAACGCGGAGGCTCTCTGGAATTTGACCGTCCAGGTAATTATCCCTTAACGTGGCACGACATGCACAAAGGGAGCTTGGCCCAACGTGACACGGTCCGAACGCGCACCTTCACTGAAATGCCAAGTTCCGTAATTAGGTCCAATGTGCCACGGCACGAACGCGGACCCTCTCTGGAAATTTTCTGCAATTAAATCTTCCGGACAGAATGCATCCGAGATGGCGTTTGACACGGCTCCATCGCGGAGCCTCTTATTCCTTGCTTTCCTTGCCAATTCCCTTTCTTGCTCCCGACTCATCTCCAATTCCTCCCAACATGCATCTTAGCTCCATAAAAAGTACGTTTTTCCTGCAAAACAACGCTAATCATGTTGGTTAGTAAAATTCACTTTCCTACAATTTACATGAGAGTCGTATAAACATTGTTGGATAAACAAGGCAAAACGATGCATTTGAGTAGATCAATGGCATAGCAACATGCCCAAGATCACTTACCCCACACTTAAAATCTTGTTCGCCCCGAACACACCACACCATGGTAATTGGATACCCCATCGTGCTACCTCGCTCGACAATCCGAGCTACGGTTATACCGATTATTTATATAACAAATCATCAAGAAAACATGCATAGTATCATCATTTCAATGACATTTAACATATCAAGATCTCCTAGACTCAAGAATCGACTTCGATACCTGCAAACTCATGCAAATTAGTCAGACAAGATATCTGACATGAAATTTATTCTTTCACAAGCATGTGCCCTCACATCACAAGAGAATTTCCCCCTTTTTTAATCACATGAAATCTAAAACATTTCATGCAGGGGCATATACACATAATTTCACTCTCTCTCCCAAAAGAATTCACATGCATCATGTCATGAACCATAGGCTTGCCTCTAGTGTATTACTCACTAATATAAGGACGCGTGATGTAATATCACATAGGACTTAACGGGGTTTAATATAAGCTACTTTAACTAGTACATATTGGGCCAACCAATAAAAAGCAACTAGCATCCTTAAGAGCTTCTTCAATACATCCCATCACATTCTGAGCATAATTTCTTCCTTCCTCTTCCCATTCTTGAAGTCTTTCTTTATTTTGTCCCCCACTTTAAGCACACAGATTAAACAACAGATTAGTTATACATCTTTATTTTCTTTAAATCTGGCAAGTGCACCTTGACTCTTGTTTTCTTACTTCATCACTTTGCTTTTTTCCTCTCTTTATTTTCTTTTCACCATTTCACTCCTTTACACAGTGGGAAAATTATTTTTTTCTTGAGCGCCTAAGAGCTGTGGATTGATTTTACTGATAATGAAAAGAAAGGGTTAAGCTTGGTTTACACCTTTTCGACAAAGAAAAAATAGGCTAAAGGCTCAATGGGCTAACTAGATTTCACATTCGAGGTGGGTAAGGAAAAAGAAAAAAAAAACTTTTGGTTCAAACAAAGAAGCGCCTACATCCTTTCTCTACACTACACTTCCTTCATTTTGTTTGGCATACACACAATGCAAGTTCTATGTACTTCACAATAGCATGGAATATCTGAGACTACTAGACACTCATTGCACATGCTCAACTTCAAGACATATTCACAGACTCTTCAATCGAGTTAATTACAAGAATTCAAACATTAAGCTCCTCAATCACACCGAATCGACTCCTATGGGCTTCCAGGTATCTCACATATGTACAAAATTGCATGCTTTCATACGAATCACCTTGCATTCTAAACATCATGTACAACACGCAACAAGAATTTCGTAGCCATAGAATAGCAGTTAATGCATGGGATACAACCAAGAAACAAAATTGAAAGACAAAAGATACTCCTATCGACTACATTTACCTTAAGACGGTCGTCATCCATCCATCATAGGGAACGGCCACTATTTACGACTTCGGGCTTCAATCGACTCTTCTCGTAAAAGAACCGAAAACAACGCCAAGAAACCCAATCATAAAAATAATTAATGAAAAATTTTAAAAATATCAATGATTTCGATAAAAAAATATTTAAACACTAGTTAACAACATTCAACAACACACAATAGCTTCAAAAGGATATTTACAATACGAAACATACACAAAAATCACAAATGGTCACAAAATTCGTTTAAGCACAACAACAGAACATTAATATACACACAAATCAAGACAAAACAGCACCACTCCAACTACTTCCCACCCTACTTAAAACCGAACACTCGCCCCTGTTCATACAATCAACAAAGCACAAACAAGTGGGTGGTGAAACTCCCTGATCAATCAAAGTATTCCACTTCTTCATCAGGTTCCGCTGCTTCATCTCCCATGTCTGAATCTCCCCGTCATCCCTCCTCCGACTTAACATCGGAATCCTACGACGTGTCTCCTCATCAGTGGGGACATCATCCATGGGCTCCACAAAGCTGGGCCACCCGACATAGAGCCCTGGCATTTTCGCCGAAAGGGTAGTCTAGGTCGAGCTGCCACAGCTCATCTCTCTGTCGCCGGCCTCCCGCCTATCCGCCCGCGCCTGGAGCATTCGCACCCGAACGCAAGTGCCATGTATCATCATCCCGAGCACGCTGCTCTGCTAGTGCAAGAACTGGCCCGTGAGTGGTGTTGGGTGCCTTCGTCTTTGTGACGTCCACGACACGCCTTTCCATCTACGGGATATAGTCCAGGGCCTCTTCCTCCACATCTAGGCCCCTCAGGAACGTGGTCAGCAAAACCGCCAAACCAGAATGTGCTCCTTGATGCAACGGGTTTCCTCTTGCTGGTGGATATGATCACCCCAACATTGGATCTCCAGCCCTTTCATCAGGGCATACACAAGCACACGCGATCTCGGTGACATCTGTCATATGCACCCCCGGAATCAGGCAGAACACACTGGCGCCCAGATTCCGGCCTCCCTGCTCATCCGTGAGTAGGGAAATGTCCATGGTATCCCCTCTCCCCATGCCTGCTCCAGCGTGTTATGCCGAATGGGCTCTGACACAAGGGCGTCTGATATCCGCATATGGTGGAGTATTATTCAGCTACCGGAGTACATGGGCGTCTGTGTTCTGCGCCCAATATGGCATTCAAAGTGACGCAGGCTCAAGAGTGACAACTGCCCCTTATTTTGATGGTGACTGCGGAGCGTCGGGTCTCCAGAATTTGCATAGAACTCCTGGTTCAGTGTAGATTGCACTCCTGGGCTCTTCAAAGATGAATCTCAGCCCGGCAGTGTCAATCCGTTGGACAAATTGAGGGAACTCCTCGCTAACGGATCCCTTGCAATGTGCCTCATGGAAGTACTTGTTTTCCTTATGCTTTGTGTACCATTTCTTCTCTTCCTCCGTCACCCATCGGGTTCCGTACTGGCGGCGTTGGCCGCGTTGAACCGCCGGGCAGCCGCTGACCTGTTCCCAAATTTAATTCTTTTTCTTCTGTGCGCCCGACATGTAGATGCGCCTCTTCCCTTGTCTTTCCTCGCTCGACATCGTCTTTGCAAATAAAGCAGACAATCCCAATGTCAGTCAATTTTAGAATTAGTTTTGACTAAGGCTGGGTTAGGCTAGCCACCCCACACTTAGTCTTTAGCCAAAACTATCGGTTATTGCAAGAACATATTTATTTTTAATTTACATATACAAAACAAAACAAAAGAACAAACCAACATGCCTTGTGCATTCAGAGAATTCGACGGTATAAATTCATTTGTACTACTCAGACTTCGTACAACTACTCACACATTACCATCGATCACAATTTTTTATACAAAGCACTTAGCAAGGAAAAAGAAAAAAATGAAAAACTATTTACCTACACGAACCTATGCAATTCACCCATTTCTTGCATATCACCATTTCACTACTCCAAAAATCCGTCAATCTTTTAGCATATTAACATATAACCCGACAACTCATCTCACCCACCATACACAAACCAACAAGAGTTTCACAATTCAACTAGCTTTTTCCCCTTTTCATGTTCAAATTCAAGCCCTAGCTACAATTTTACAAGAATTCGATCAAGCTTATGTATATATCGGTTCATACAATCACAATGATGTTACGAACATTAATCAACAATAACTTGAATTAATTTAAGCTCAATTTCTACCTAGGGTAAGGTTTACTCACATCTCATGCTAAAAATCGAAAAATTCAACTAAAATTGAGATAGAGTTGAAGAACATACCT
>JACEIK010018157.1:0-11093 GCA_018107945.1 Datura stramonium | reverse complement strand
CAAATGAAAATATGAAAAAATATTATCCAAAATAGTAATGAAAATATTTTCGACCATTTAAATATTTGTTTTATTTTATCTAAAATTTCAGAAGCTTAAATAATTAATCAAAGATGTGGAGAGCCAAAATTGGGTGTCAACACCCATGATAGGAGTAAAAAGTTAAACACAATGAATCTCTATTTTGAGAAAAATAAATTATGATGTCACACTGATTTATTGGTTGACAAATGATATAATATTATTCGTTCCTTTGAAAATCAACCTATTTGTATCCTTGGCAATTTAAAAGTTGTTGAACACATTATTGAGGACGAAGCACATTCCTCAAAGCCCGAAGATGTTTAAATTTGAGGCAAAAATTGTTAGTGGGTTGAGTTATATTTCAAAAAAGTGTGATTATGAGTGTTATGTCGTTGGCATAATTTAGTTGTATTACAAGCATTGTTGGTGACTTTTCAGACTTCAATATTCAAAGATGACTCACTACTCATCCCAAAGTTGATGAAAATAATCTCAAAAATGCAAAAAACAATTGACATCTTACATCCTTTGAACAATATGAACTTTCATGGAGTAGATGAAGTAGAGTATTGACAACTGTTAGAAAATGAGATCTGCAATGAGATTTTTCTTATTTTGTACTTACAATAGTTCAAAAACGGATAGGCCAATCTACTCAGGAACCACTCCATAGTCTACTTGCATTTCATTCTTACCATTGCAATAATAGGCAACTCTCGTGCAGATTTCAGCAAGCCACCACCATTCTTGTGTACGATTCATTTTTCTACTAGCATCACCTTTAAACAGTTATAGGCTTTCTCGGATGTCACTCTAATTAATTGTATTTTTATTAAGTTTCTTCTCCTACTGATCAATCATAGCCTTCCACAGAAGTTTGTTCAATTGGTCACTTTTAAATGTTCTCTGGTAATTTGTCATCAAACGACTTAAAAAATAATGATGGTAGGCAAAGGGCATCTGCCAATCAAGCAAATCAAACTTATTAACCAATATGTTTAATGTTTGTCAAATATCAAACATATACTTGAATACTACATCACTACATGTTGCTTCAAATGGCACAAAAACATGCCTCATGTCTCGATGCTTTCATTAGCTACAACAACAAATATCAAAGGAGAACATTGACCCATTCATATCCATATCGGTAGTAATCAATAATTTGATGTCATATACACCGTATACATATATTTCATCTATTGATATTATCGACAGACAATAAGTAAAATCATAAACTCATGATTTAAAAATCCACAATATAATTGAAAATATTTTCTACCACATTATCACGTATGCTGAGCTTTCATGGAATGAATTGTTGTAGAGCAACCACGAACCTCAAACACGTGTGTAATGAGCTCTCATAATTGCCATAGATCATTTTGGAAAGCTCCATACTTTCGAGATTGTCACGATCCAATTATCGTGATTGGCACCCACACTAATCCTCAGGTGGGCAAACCATAACTTACCAGCTAACCCAACAATTAAAGATTTATTGACCAAAATAAGCATTAGAAAGATAGTTAATAAAGGTTTTAAATGAATACACAACATTCAGTGGAAGTATAACTATTTCAAATTCCAAAACCCTAAAGTCATTGTATGTGGACTCTAACTAATAATGTCTAGAATAGTAAAGTAAAAAAATATATAATCAATGTCTGAGTAAAATAGATATCCATCTGAAAGAAGATCAAAGGCATCCTGGATAAGAACAAGTCACCCTCAGATTAGTCAACCACCAACACTAAATGTGAGGTCTTGAAGAAGTCTCTATAACACAATCTGCACTCAAGAAAAGTGCAGGAGTTCAATTAGTACAAACACTATATACTGGTAGCCATCACCAGCTCACTCATATTAGTAACAAGTATACATCATAGATCAATAAAAATAATAGATGAGTTCAACCACAAGTAATCAAATTTAAGAATTAAGCAATTAATAAGTAACTAAATCATATGTAGATGTAATCGTGTCGGTCAATACCAACACGTGAAGCACCGAACATGCATAAAAGTCACTTCAACAAGCTACAATGATACTCAATCACATCAAAACCATGGAATGCTATCTATACAGAATCACAGCTATATAGCCTCTGTATCTCATCAGTCTTACTATGTACCATAACTAAACACACCTCTATATTCTCATCTGTACAATATGTTAATGGGTCTTTAATCTTTCCCAACTAGTCATGAACTATAGGGGATCCTAGGTGTCTATGTACCATATCAGCATGGTGCCCGCTCCCACATAATTTCTTATCCATAAGCTCACATCGGATATGAACCACTCATATCAAAATATTGATGTATTATTTAATTATCATCAACATAGCTCGGTATATTCTCCTTCAGTTATCACACAAGAACACAATAAGAAGTACACATTGATTATCACAAGTTATATTCAACAGACTTAACAAGTTAACAACTTATTCACATAACATTGTCAAGTCAATAATTCTTAATCACAATTTAAGTCCGAAAACCAATCATACATGCTCTATCGATTCATAATACATATAAGGGAATAATTAAAGTCTAACTTCAAAATAAACTGTAACCTACCTCAATCAAAGAATTTGAATGGGCAACCTAATTCACGTGAGCCTTTTCTTTCCTCAAAGTCTTGGAATGCTCAAAGTCTAAGAATAAACAATACAAGAGGATTTAATAATCTACTCTTAAAATAGTGGCTTTGGGAATTCAAACCCATCTAATTCTATTCGTTATCAAGGTTTATACACTTATCCACACTTAAATTTACCATGATTTAGTTTTTCAACGATCACATCACCCTAATTTATAGAGTTTTACTCCTTTAACCTCCATTTACACAGTTATGAACAAGAACATTTAATTTCATCCTAGGAAGTGTTAATTAACAACTTAAAAGCCTAGGAAGCCATCGTTACCAACACCCATTCTATTCCCCCCTAACTTTCATAAAGTCTAGGCTTCTAGTCTACAATCTACCATTAATGACACACCAATGATTCTAGGAGGTTAGAGGATTGATATATGAAAGAATTAATGGAGTAAACTTACCTTGAAGGAGACATATGCTTTAGCCTTGAAAATATGTCTTGCAGCTCTCAGAGTTTATGGTTCGGAGTTATGAGGTGAGAAACTCAAAATAAATGACTGAAACACATATTCTGCCTCGCATCAACCGCTGTAGAGGTTACCATCTTCGTTGTAGTGGACTCACTATGGCGATCAAAGCATCGTCATGGCGAGACTTGACAATATCACCACTTCCTATTTCAGTGGTCTCGCTGCAGCGGTCCCGCTAACAATTAGCTCAGTAAAATTGTACCAATTTCCATTCCACAATACCAATATCAACTAAATTTTATTACAGGGACTCTAGCAAAGGTACTAGGACGCTAACCACCCCATAACAACTGGAGGATTGTTACATTAGATACAATTAAACCCATGTTTGCCCCTAAACAAATAAGAAGGGAAACAAGGGAAGAAATACCTGACTCAATGAAAAGCTGGGGATAGTTTCTACACATGTATGATTCGGTCTCCCAAGTGGTCTCCTCTACAAGACGATTCTTCTATTAAACCTTCACAAATGCAATCTCCTTGGATTTCATCTTGCGGACCTCCCTGTCTAAGATAGCCACGGGCTCCTCTTCATAAGATAAATTCTCATTGAATCCCAATGAATGACGTACATACCATCATCGTGATACTTTTTCAGGATCAAAATATGAAACAAACACCGGGTGCACCCCGCATAACCCTAGAGGCAAAATCAATTCATAGGCCACCTCCCTCACATGTTTAAGTATCTCAAACGGACCAATGTATCTCGGACTATGCTTACCTCGATTTCCAAACCTCATCATACCCTTCATAGGTGATACTTTGAGAAAAACTTATTTTCGTACCATGAATTCTATGTCCCAAATTTTTCAATCCGCATACTCTTTCTTCCTAGCTTGGGCTGCCAAAATATTATCTTGAATTACTTTGACCTTCTCCAATGACACCTTCAAATGTTCAGTACCTCATTGTCTTATCTCAAAGGTATCAAACCAACCAATAGGAGATCTACATCTTCTCCCATACAAAGCCTCAAATGGAGCCATATCGATGCTCGAATGATAACTATTTTTATAGAAAAACTCGGCCAATGGCATAAACTGGTCCCAATGACCACCAAAATCTATCATACAAGGTTGGGGCATACCCTTCAGGATCTGAATCATCTGCTCAGACTACCCATTGATCTGAGAGTGAAATGTTGTACCAAGATCCAACCTAGTACCCAACTCAGCTTGTAAGATCTTCCAAAAATTAGATGTGAACTGCATACCTCTATCTGAGATAATAGAAACTGAAACTCTATTCAATCGAACAGCCTTTCTGATGTAAAACTTGGCTATTTCTCTACATTATAAGTCACTTTTATTTGGTATAAAATGTGCAAACTTAGTCAACTTGTCAACAATAACCCATATGGAGTCAATCACCCAAAGTTTTTGAAATACCAATCACAAAATTCATCATTATTCTTTCCCATTTCCGTTTAGGAATGTGAATCCTCTGAAGTGTTCCTCTAGGTCTCTAGCGCTCATACTTCACCTGCTGATGATTTAGACACTAAGAAACAAATTTCAGGATATCACACTTCATCCTATCCCACTAATAGTGCTGCCTCAGATCACAGTACATTTCAGTGGCACTAGGATGTATAGAGTATCTCAATCTGTAAGCTTCTGAAAAGATAATCCTAAATATATCATCAACACGGGGAATACTACACGACCCTTGATCCTTAAGAAAACCTTACCATCGATCACGGCCTCCTTAGCCTTTCCCTGTAAAACTTTATCACGAATCTTACTTAACTTGGCATCCTCAAACTATCTAGCCTTAATCTACTCTAGAAACGAAGATCTTGCCTCCAGTCAAGCCAACACTCCACCAGATTTGGACACATCAAGTCTCATAAGAATGTTAGCTATAGTATGAACCTCTCTAGCAAGCGGATGCTTTGTCGCCTCCAAACAAGCCAAACTACCCATACTCCCAAACTTCCTACTTAGAGCATCAGCCATCACATTTGTTTTACCCGGATGGTATAAAATAGTAACATATCCTTGAGAAGCTCCATCCATATCCTTTGCCTCAAATTAAGATATTTCGAGTAAACACATGCTCCAAACTACGATAGTCAGTAAACACCTCACAACTGAAACCATGAGATAGTGCCTCCAAATCTTTAGAGAAAACACCACTGGTGCTAATTCCAAGTCATGTCTCAGATAGTTCTTTTCATGCATCTTCAGCTTTCTAGAAGCATACGCAATGACCTTCTTATCCTGCATCAAAATAGCACCCAAACTAGAATGTAAAACATCACTATGAATTAAAAAATCCATACCATCTACAAGCAATGCTCTAATGGGGGTTGTAGTCAACAAAGTATTGAGATTTTGAAAGCTCTCCTCACACTCATTGGATCACTGAAACGGCACATCCTTCTAAGTCAAATGGATCAACTGAGAAGCAATAGAAGCAAACCCCTTCAAAAACCGATGATAGTAGCTGGCCAGCCCTAGAAAACTGCAGATCTCTATCACGAAAGTGGGTCTAGCCTAACTCTTAACCGCTTCCACCATCTACGGATCAACCATAATCCCTTCCTTCGAGACCACATGTCCCAAGAAGGTTACAAATATCAACCAAAACTCACATTTAGAGAATTTAGCATACAAGTGCTTTTCTCTCAACAATCCCCGAACAATCCTCAAGTGGTTATAATGTTCCTCCTTATTTCTCGAGTACACCAATATATCATCAATAAAAAAAATCACAAACAAATTCAAGTATAGGTTAAATACGCTATTTATCAAACTCACAAAGGCAGATGGAGCATTAATAAGCCCAAAAGACATAACTAAAACTCATAGTACCCATACTTGGTCTGAAAAGCTGTCTTGAGAGTATCCTTAGCCTGAATCTTCAGCTGACGATACCTTGAACTCAAGTCAATCTTAGAGAAGACTGAAATACCTTTAAGTTGATCAAACAAGTCATCTATCTGGCAAAGAGGATACTTATTTTAGATAGTGACCCTGTTCAACTGGGAAGTAGTCAATGCACATTCACATGCATACTTCTATCCTTTTTGTTTACAAACAACACAGGAGCACCCCATGGGGTGGTACTCAGACGGATAAATCCCTTACTAAGCAGATCCTGCAACTGCACTTTTAACTCCCTCAACTCAACTGGTGCCATCTAATATAGTGGAATAGAAATAGGATGAGTCTTTGGTTCTGAATCAATACAAAAAAATTGATATTGCGGTTTGATGACATGCCCGACAAATTTGCGAAAAATACTTTCAAGAATTCACATATTATAGGAACTGACTAAATGGGTGAAACATCTGCACAATTATCCCGAATGTGTGCCAAAAACGTGAGATACCTCCTCTTTACTAACTTCTTGGCACAAGTGAAAGATATTATCTTCTTAGGAATAGGACTACAATCACCCTTCCACTCAAGCCTAAACATATCCTGCATAACTATAGTAATTGACTTAGGATGATAGTCTAGAATTGCATGATACGAAGATAACCAACACATCCCCAGAATAACATCAAAGTCGACCATATCTAAAATCACCAAGTTTATCCAAGTTTTATACCCTATGAACGTTATAATATGCGTAGACTCTATCTATAATCACTGAATCACTAACAAGAGTAGAAACATGAATAGGAATATCAGCAAATCACATGCCATACTAAGACCTATAGAAAAATATGTAGACACATATAAGAAAGTGGAACCTGGATCAAACAAGGCTATAGATATTCGAACATAGACGAGTATAGTACCTATGATAACTGCGTTAGATGCCTCTGTAATACCTCGAAAGCCCTAAGATCAAACCCGAAGGTTGAAACAAAGAAAATAGGATTTTCTACACCAGGTCACATGACGAGTAGTCTAGTGATCCGTGAGGTGCACCATAAGTCGTTAGGTGACTCGTGGAGTGGAGGGTAAACTTGGTTACATTTTTGGTCTAAGGGTTTATCATAGGAGAGACCATGAATTGTGGTCAGGACCACGAGTCGTTAAGTCACTCATGGTCAGTGGTTGGTTTAAAGGTCGAAGGTTTTGACAGTGTCCCTAACGATTAGTCACCACGAGTCGTCGGGCATACCACGAGTCGTGGTGTACCACTTGGTTACCCGTGATAATGAATTTCTAGTGCTGGCCACGAGTTCAGACCACAGTTGTGGTCAGTGACGACGAATCATCCAGTCCCTCGTTGGGACTAGCAGTGTGATTTTCCTACAAAATTCTTAAGGGCTTTTCTGTAATTTTCTAAACTTCTAGACTCTAAACGACGTTGTTTTGGGTTATATTCAAGGGATTTAGATAGGTCATCAATGTTCCCTCTTCATTTCTCTCATTCCCTCAAAGTCAGAACGAAATACTCAATCAGGAAGCACAGAGCAGGGAAAGGGTTTCGACTTTTTCTTCTCAAATTCTCAAGGAGTTTTCTTGGGGAATCCTTCACCAGGTATGTGGGAATTCAATAAGGAAATTGTTCTTCCCTTGTCCCAAAACCCTTCCATAATCTCCTATCATTTCTAGCCTTGAGAATTTGAATTGGAGTAAATTTTTAGTCAAATTCCGATTAATTCATGTGAAATGTTGTTCATATTATTATTTTCTATATTTTCACTACTTAGTGAACACGTTGATACCTGTTTCTTGTAAAATGATTTTATCCCTAGTTCTTGAATGCAGTAATTTGGGTCTTGCATAGTTAATTAGATAGTACTGTTGCTTGACTCTATCAGTATTGGAATTCCCATGTTATTTCCATCTCGTGAATTCTCAGTCAGTTGCATGCTAGTTCTTCAAAATGTTAGTATCTTCAGTATCATTCAGTAGTGTCAGCTGATCAGTTTGACTATAGTCAGTCCTTGAGGTGTTAATAATTCCTCCCAGTTATCATTTTCAATTAGCTCTTTAGATGGTTACAACGCTTTCAGATAAGCAGCTTTGGCCAGTATTAGAACATCAGTTACGATTATCCCGTCCAATAAGACTCTATGGGTACTTCCAGATAAGTATCCCTGACTTATTCTTGGACCCCAGCTTCGAGCTATCAGCTTAGTAGTCATATTAGGACTATCCAGTGGGCTAGTGGGAGTAGGACTTAGCACCGAGAGGGTCGGTGTTCTAGTGCACCCAGATTTCTAGAACTACGTTACCACCGTAGGTTATTTAGCCCAAATGGGCCCAGACAGTGATTTCATAGTTCATGCCTTTATACCCTAACAAGGTATATTGGGTCCTATCGATGGGGCGTATACATCGAACTCTGCGTTTAGCTCACATGGTTATATGTCTGTTTTAGACTATCCTACTTAACAGTACCATCTCAGTTCAGTTCAATGTAGCTCAGCTCAGTACCTCAGTCCTAGGACATGTTTATGACCGTCAGTCAGGGTCATTATTAACCATATCAGTTATAGTTCAATTTTTATCAGTTTACAATATTCAGTTGGTCATTTCATGTATTTTAGTTCAGTTATTTATTCCTTCATGCTTATTTTATCTCTTCTTACTCAATATATTCAAAGTACTGACACATAATTTTCATGTTGTATCGTATCATGATACTAGCGCAGGTTCTCAATCCCAGCATCTTCAATAGTCCCCTCAGATGATATCAGCAACAGAGTTTGGTGAATTCTCATCTTTCGATGGCGAAATTTGTATTTCAGCTAGTTTCTTTCAGTCAGATTTTAGAGTTATCTGGGGGCTTGTCCCAGCAACTCATCAGTTAGTAGTGGCTTTTAGACACAGTTATCAATTATTATTTTTAGATATATTGACTCTTCTTAAACTAGTATATTTTCTTGAATGATTTGTATTGTTATAAAGCTTCCGCTTATGTTTACTCAGTTTACTAGTGTAATGATAGACCATGAGTTAGCTTGGGGTCACTTGTGACACCAAGTATTGTGTCCCGTCCAGGGTATAGACTCGGGTCATGACAGCCTCTGCCTCAGGTTTTCTCGAAAAAGCATATAAGTATGCTTGTCCTCCTGCCTGTGCTCCGCCAATACTGGGGTGCATACCACCCCTACCAGTTCAACCACTGTCATAGTTAAACTAGGCCCCACGTCTACCAATCCAACACCTAGGCTAATACATCTAATAAAGCCGGAACAGGTGCAACACCTTCCTAAACTGGTGTTGTTGCCTCCTATGTTATCTTGTCCTGGACCTCTGGAGGTGCGGGGGACTCGAACCTCTCTCGAGCTTGACAAACACCTTGATCCATGCCTCTAGCTGACACTTCTCTCCGTCCTCTACCTTGACTATCTCCTCTGGTTCATTCTCCAATACGAGCTATGGTCCCAACGGCCGACTCAAGTGCCTATCCTCTAGCTACTCCCGAATATGTCCTCACCATCTGTGAGAGAGAAGATTGAAAGGAGTTAGACACCAATTTGGATCACCACATACCAATTAAAATCAAGTAATAGCACGAAAGACATAAAGAACTGAGTTTTTCTAGTGTCTAGTAGCCACTCGAAGAATAGTATAGACGTCTCTGTACCATTCCGCAAGAATCTACTAGACATGTCCTTGTACAATAAAATCGATGAACCTAGCACTCTGATACCAACTTTTATCATGATCCAACTGCCGTGATTGCCACCCACACTAACCCTCTGGTAGGTAAACCATAACTTATTAACTAACCCAACAATTAAAGATTCATTGACCAAATGATACAACATTCAGGGAAAGTCTAACTATTACAAATTACAAAATCCAAAAGTCAATGTACATGGACTCTAACTAACAATGTCTAGAATAGTAAAGTAAAAAAAATATAATTAATATCTAAGTAGAATATACATCCATCTAAAAGAAGATTTTCAGCAACTTAGATAAAAATAAAAATAGCTCACCCTTAGATAATGTCAACCACTAACACTAAATGTGAGGTCTCGAAGAAGTCTCTGAAATATATTCTGCACTCAAGAAAAGTACAAGAGTAGAATCAGTACAAATACAATGTACTGATAGGTATCATAGGCTGACTCATATTAGTAACATGTACACATCACAAATCAATGAAAACAACAGATAAGTTCAGCCATAAGTAATCATATTTAAGAATAAGACAATCAATAATAATCGAGTAATTAAATTGTATGAAAATGTAATCGTATCGATCAATACCAACACATGAATGAACAGGAATAAGAGCCATTTTAACAAGCTACAATGATACTGAATCACATCAAAACCATGAAAAGATATCCATACTAAATCACAGGTATATAGTCTCTATATCTCATCAGTCTCACTTTGTACCATAATTAAACAAACCTCTGTAGTCTCATCTATACACATGCTAATGAGTATTTAATCTTGCCTAACTAGTCATGATCTGCAACGGATCCTAGGTTCTATGTACCATACTGGCGTGGTACTCACTCCCATACAACTGCTCATCCATAAGCTCACATTGAAGACGGGCCACTCATATCAAAATAATAGTGTATTATTCAATTATCATCAATATATCTCTGTATATTCTCCATTCAATCATCATAAAAGACAACAATAAGAAGTACATATTGATTATCACAAACGCATAGCATAATCCCAAGTTATATTCAGCAGACCTAACAAGTTAACAGCTTATTCACATAACATCATCAAGTCAACAATTCTTAGTCATATCTAGGTCCAAAGACCAATCATACATGCTTTATCAATTTATAATACATACAAGGGACTAATCAAATTCTAACTCCAAAATAGATCATAACCTACCTCAAAGGTAGAACTTGAACGGGCAAGCTAATTCACGTGAGCCTTTCCTTTTCTCAAAGCCTCAGAATGCTCAAAGTCTAAAAATAAATAATATAAGAGTATTTAATCATCTACTCTTCAAATAGTGGCTTTGAGAATTCAAACCCACCTAATTCTACCCATTATCAAGGTTCAAATCCTTACCCACAATTTAATTTACCAT
>JACEIK010018156.1:861-11094 GCA_018107945.1 Datura stramonium | reverse complement strand
AAACAAATAAGGCAACACTTAGCATTTCTTATTTCAACTTGTTTCTACAACTTTGGGGGAAAATAGAGGTAGGAAATTACCTCACTTTTCTCATGAAAAAATACCACAAATATAGAGTATATTCTCGTAAAAACACAGCTATTCCGACCTTAAAAAACGAGAAGAATTTCAAGAACATACCAACAACGGCAGCCCAACATAACCTCCAACTTCTAGCTTTAGCTAGGATTTTTAGGCAAGTTAAGCAATTAGTAACACTTACCCTTGGCATGAGAATATTCTTGGATATAATAGGAGTATTTTCCTCCAAATTACTTCCCAATAATGCAGCAATCTTTCTGTCCAAAATGCAGCAACATAACAGCACAACAACTACAACAAGTCAACATTCAAACCATAACTTTCTTCTAGTTTTCCTTCAAAAACTCATACACTTATTAGAGATTTCAAAAGAGGGAAGTGACTTACTATTTCTTATGAACAATTCCTAATAATATGGAGTATAACATTAGCTTAAAATAGTCCCGAACACATAGCAACAACACTACCAAAACGAAGCTACAAGGCAGCAACAACTTCACCACAACGTTGCCTTCACTTCCATCAACTTTTGCTTGAGTTTTGATGGTGTTTTCTTGAGGGATTTCCTCTTGGTTAATAAAGTCTTATTTTGAAAATCAAGAGTATTGAGCATAGAAGTTCACAAGTTTTTACAACAGATTTCTCAAGTTTTCAAAGAGATTTTTGAGCCAAGGCTCAACAGAAATTTTAAACATCTATTATATTTATAGCTAAAGTTCTTTATAAAAGATATTTTCAGTTTCCTTATATAGACATATTATATGAGTGTAGTATTTTGGGATTGTTTAGAACCGCATTGGGTAAAGAGTTCAGATAATTCGTAGGCCCCATACTACGTAGCAAACGTAGATTAAGACATATCGTTGATTCGGGTGACTCCTCAGATAACCCCAAGTAAGGTTTTAGTTATGGATCCACAGTTTAGATTATTCTCTGCACTAGCAGGGCTTTGAGCGGCTCTGCCCACTTGAGAGAGACAGTTGGGCATCATGTGCTCATTCATGATGGTGTCAGTTATGTGACACTCCACAAGTTAAATTATACATTTTTACATGTATTTTTAGAGATAGTCTTGATGCACAGTTTTATTGCATAATAGTTTTGCACATCAATTGTATTGTGTTTATTGCATCATTTAGAGCTTTAGTTTTAGCTATGTTACTTTAGTTAGTTTATTCTTTTAGTTCATATATTCTTTCCTAATTGTAGTTTCTTTGAGCCTTGTTACATACCGTAAATTCCATGTACTGACACCCTTTGGCGCTGCATCTTATTACGATGCAGATTCAGGTAGACAAGATTAAAAATAGATTCTTTATTAGGATCTCACATTTAATCAGTAGTTGGTGAGGCCTCCTACTTTTAGAGAGTCCCAGTCTTATTGAGTCATTTCATTTTAGTAGAGCTTGAGGTAGCTGTGGGAGTTATGTCCCGCCACTTATTCTTCAGTTATAGAGGCTTCATAGATAGAGTTAGAGTTCAGTCAATAATGTTACTTTATATCATTAACTTTTGTTATAGTTAATAAATCTCATTTTATTATATTGAGCCCATATGGTTATTACTTCTCCTATACTTTATTGTATTATCAATTAGTAGTAAGTCAGGTCAAGGGTTCGCTTGGATCAGTAGGTAGTCTAAGTGCCAACCACATCCAGGGTCTACATTCGGAGTGTGACAACACTCACTAACCATGAAATATAGAATCAAAACCAGCTCTACAACGCAAACCAACATCGACATTTTTTAACATCCTATCGTCACGCGAAAACCGACTAAACTATTGCCCAAATTCACAACCTCAATAGATGAGGAAAGGACACCATCCCACAGCCCCCAAACAAAAGTGTAACCAATATAATATCAACCCAAAAGACAGAAAACTCACTAGTATTGACAAGGCTTGATTACAATGAAACTCATGCCAAAAGAGGAAGCGAAAGCATTAACATACCTTGAATCCGACGAGCATAAGCTAAGCCAAGTCCCATTCCTTCAACACCATCAATACACTACCTAAAGGAAGCTCATGCTACTGCCAAGATACAGCCAAAACAACTTCAACGAAGAAATGATACAAACTAAGCTTATTCGACACGATTTTTATGAGTTCAATGGTAGAAACTTTAAAACAACAACCCATCGATCCTTACAAACTCTGAATTGGCTTAAATAATAAGGATCAATGAAAAGAAAGGCTTACCAACCAGCCACCATGAAACAGCCACCAAACTTGTTGAAAACACAACCAAAACACGAACTACCTATACTTCTTGACCTCCCAAAACTAAAATCACCTTAGAAAATGATTTCTAACCTTATAATAAATAAGGACATGAAAAGGGGAGCTTGGGAGAGGTTTTCATCGAGAGAACTTTCTGGAAAATGAAGATATGACCGAACAACCAACCTAATATACTTATATAGATGTTGGCCATCATAAGGAAAACATGTCACGCTAACCATCGCACATTTTGGGTGGCGTAGCACACTACCATCGCGGACCCCCGTCTAGTCCTCATTGCCTGCTTGTGCCATCTTACGAAACACGAATATCTTTCTACTGTAAAATTATATTAACGAATAATTTAATGCAGTGGAAACTAGACTCATAGAACTTTAATTTAATAGATCCTAGGCCCCTTAATTTCTTATAGATTTGGAGAAAATATTTGAGACATCTAACCCAAATTTTAGAGAATTTAAGAAAGAAATTTGCAATAACTTTTGTCGACTTTTGTTCTACAACTTGGTCGACATCAAATCTTAACAAAACAACCATAAATGATACAAATACCTCATAACACTTCCTTATTATAATATTAAGTACTCTTAGTCCTACCTCAAAGTACAGATTTATTTCCTAAATTATACAAGGTATTACATGTGAAGGACTTTTTCAGGATTTATGATCAATTCCCCGGATCACACCTTTGGGGTGCTGTGACACACTGCTATCGCGGACCCCCTCTAGTCCTCATCGCTTTCTTAAAACATCTCATGAAAATGTGAATATCTCTCTTCTCTGAAATTATATTAACTAATAATTTAATGTATTAGATACTAGACTAATTGAACTTTAATTTGATAGATCATAGGACCCGTAATTCATTATAGGTTGGGAGAAAAGATTCGAGACATCTTACCCAAATTTTAGAGTATTTAAGAAAGAAATTTGCTATAATTTTTGCCAACTTTTGTTCTACAAATTGATAGACATCAAATCCTAACATATGACCAAAAAGTGATTCAAATACCTCATAACACTTCCCTATAAGCATATTAAGTACTCTAAGTCCTACCTCAAAGTATAGATTTATTACCTAAATTCTACGAGGTGTTACATGTTGCAGGACTTTTTTAGGATTTAGGATCGATTCCACGGATTGTCGTTTCAGCGAACTGCTCGCCTATCAAAGTGTGGTTCTGTCCTTTGATTTAGTTTCTTCGCAGTTTTCTATGAAATACTTGATAGTCCATCATTAAGAAGAATTGTTCCTCCTGTCAACTATGGAAAATCATCAGAGAAGTGTCAAACTCTCAGAGTAAAAGAACGACTTGAAGTACAGTTTGTCGTATTCATTCACGACCCATCGACCTAGTCATCAAAGTCAGCCAAAATAGGTTGGAATTTCTTTATTTTTTTCATGACTCAGTTGAGTCCTCTATTTATAAGAATAGATCATTAAGTCAGCCATGGATTTCAGTTTCCAGAGGAATATAAATAGAACCCTTAGTTATTTTCTGAGTATTTTTCAAGTCCATACCTTTTTCTCAACCTTAGGCAATGTGAAACATTACCTACACTCTAGTTAAGTCTTCTCCTTCATTCCTAAGGTTAGATTAACAATCCCTAACCCTAACCTAACCTATAAGTTCTAATGCGTTCTTGATGCAAAACCCTAGGAATTATCAAAGGAACTAGGGTCTATAAGTCAGATTCCTAGATTCTCCATTGAATATTGGAGTGTTTGAGGTATGTGAAGCCATACATAATGAGGAACTTTATTCTTCCTCACGCTTTACATCTTCAGTTTCAATCTTAGAATAAGTTAAAAGCTAGGGCTTTTGCCCAAAGTCTGTGAACTTGGTTCATTCTCTATAACTCAGGTTACTCATTGTGATTCTATTGTTACACATGTTAATATCCCTATCTCTTATGATTGTTGTTTGATGATTCATGTTGTCCTATCCCATGAATCATTTTTAGCAAAAAGTGATATTTTTAAAGCATTATATTAGCCACATACATTGTTTTTCCTATCTATAATAGTTTCAGATTTTTAGATAAGTATTTCAAAAAAGAGTTTCAGCTTAATTAGTTTCAATTTTAGTATATGATTTTTTTAAAGATAGTAAAAGCAGTTTTAAGTACATAGGCTCACCAACAATAATCTCAGTCAGTTAAGCACCAAGCTCACAAGTATTAGCCTGTACATTGATTTTAAGCTTGGAAGCTCTACAATAGACATTTCAATTGTCTTAGGTAGTCTTTACTTTATAAGCATTATGTTTGGAAAGATTATTTAGCACCGAGACGGGTATGGGGTTCAGATCACCCAAACCCCAAAACTATGCCATTGTAGAATAGGATCGTGTCTTTGATCCAGGTGACTCCTTAAATAGCCCCTAGTAAGGGCTTAGTATGTATCCATAGTGCAATATTATTCCTTAACCTGGTAAGGTTTGGGGCAGCTCTCCAAACCGGGCCAGAGGTGAGACATCATATGCTTATGTGATATTTGTTGGTTAAGAAAAACTCCCAACTAAACTCAAGTGTTTTCAAGACTTATCTTTGATAAACAGTTTTCAACTTGCATAATAATTTTACAATTTTTTTATTGAATCATTTATTGCATTCAGTCATTATAAAACTTGTCATTTCAGCTCAGTATCTCAATTTAGCCTGTTGTTTCATTCAACTATTTTACATACCATACATTCATATGTACTTATGCCATTTGGTGTTGCATCTTTGTATGATGCAGACTTAAGTATTCAAGATTGGAAGAAAATGCAGTAGTAGGATGTATACTTAGGTATTCAATATTGGCAGCAACGATATATGCAAGTGCTAGGTTCCCACTGGAAATAATATAGCCAATCTGCCTCGATAAACTAGGATGCAGACTAGGAATGGAGCTCACTCGATAGAGCAAAAAGCTAATGTCAGAGCTCAAACCATGCGTGCTAACACAGTGATAGTTCTAGAGACACATGTTCCTTAGCCTTGCTGTGCTGCCACTTTAGAGGCAGAGTTTAGAGGAGCTATACAGATGCTCATGCATTAGTCGGTGCTCAATCAGGCCATCAGGGCCTAGCACCTACCAGCTCTAATTCTCACGATTGTCTCAAGAATTAAGGATTAGAGAGTTTCGCAGAATGAACATACCTATGTTTACGTGTTCTAAGGTTGATGAAGACCCCTAATTCATTGATGAAATATGGAAAATCTTAAAACTAATGCATGCAATGAAAATTGAGGAAGTTGATCTTACTTCTTATCATCTCAAAGATGTTGCACATGTGTGGTATGATTAGTAGGAGCAAGGTCATAGTGAGGATGCCTCCCCTGTAGTCTGGAATAGCTTCGAGGATGCATTCTTGAACCATTTCTTCCCTCAGGGGTTTAGAAAGACTTAAGCAGAAGAGTTTGTAAACTTCAAGAAAGGCACCATGAGTGTGAGGGAGTATGGTCTCAAGTTCACCCAGTTATCAATGTATGCTCCAGAGATGGTGCCAAACATGAGAGCTAGAATGAGGAAATTTGTGTATGTTCTGGGTAAGCATGGGAAAAAAGTGTAAGGGTAGATTATTAATCAGCGACATGGATATTTCTATACTAATGGTGTATACCCAAAAGCTTGAGGAGGATACCCAAAAATATATAGAGGAACATCAGAGTAAGAGGGAAAAGTCAGTAGGCCATGAGACCCATCAATAGAGGAATAGGAATGGTAACAAGTCCTTCTTTCAAAGAGGTCCTCTTGACTTGCACTCTCAGCTGCTAGTGTAGCATCACTGAGAAACATAAATGATTATAAGTTTTAGAACAGTCAAAATTTCAAGGCACAAAGTTCTCAGACATAGGGTAGTGTGGCTCAAGGAGCTACTCGGTACCCATCTTACGGAAAGTGTGGAAAAAACCACTTGGGGTAGTGTTGTTCAGGTAGAGAAGGATGTTTTGGGTGTGGGTAATAGGACCATTTCTTAAGGGATTTTTCATCTGTAAGGCAGGTTAATGGGGGCAACAGAGCCCAATCTATTACTTCAGCAGCTTCAGCAAGCCAAATTGCACAAGGAGGCACTATTTTAGGGATAAGCAGAGGCCAGACTGTTTGTATGCCATGTCTAGTTCCCAGGATTAGGGGAACTCCCCATACATCATTACCAGTATGTTAAAAGTCTTTGTTGTTGACGTTCATGGCCTTACTTGATCCAAGCGCTAACTTATTCTTTGACTCCTTATATAGCCGTAAAGTTCAAGATTTGTTTTTTTTATGTTTCTAATCCTGTTGGTGAGTAAGTTATAGCAATGAGAGTCTACAAAAATTGCACAATTTCAGTCTATCATAAAGACACTATAGCTAACTTAGTTGAGTTAGAGATGGTGCATTTTGATATTATTCTAGGCATGGGCTGGTTATACATGTATTATGCCTCAATCAATTGTAGGACTTGAATAGTGAAGTTCCAATTTCCAGATGAGCCAGTTTTAGTTTGGGAAGGTAGTATTTTTGTGCCTAAGGGTCATTTCATTTCATACCTTAAGACCAAGAAGTTAGTTTCTAAAGGGTGTAACCATCACTTAGATAGAGTTAGAGACTCTATTGCTAAGACACCACCCCTTCAATCAGTTTTAGTTGTGAATGGATTTCTAGAACTCTTTTCCGATGATCTTCCTAGAGAGCCTCCCATAGAGAAATAGACTTCGAAATATATGTCCGTCCTAGCACTCCAGCCTATCTCCACTCAACCTCGAAACCCTTACAGACCTACTCGATGCTAGAAACTACTCCCAAAATATGCATATTGCTTGTATAATCGTATTCTTAAAACATAGCTTAAATCTGAACATTGGGAGTCTCCACTCCAGATCATATCATAAACTAATCTAGTTAGCCTTGGCTAAAATCATAATAAGCATACTTAACTTGCATAGGCTTGCCCAAATCATAAAATCATGCATACTTGAAATAGACTTCATAAGTCAAAATCATGGAATCATAAGTTAAGAGTTCATAAATACTCATGCATGCTATATAATTCATCATGCTTGGTATCATGGATCATAGACTTGAATTTTCATAAAACTTGCATGATAGGGAATAATTTCTAATAGCTTCAAATCATGAATTTATAATAAAAATTGAGTGTAAAATTTGCCTATTAGACTTAAAAAAAATTCTACCCGTTAGACTTAAAACATACTTTAGAATATGAGGGGATTAGACACATAAACATATCATAGGTAATTTCATGAAAATGGGTTAAAACGCTAGGAATACTTCACTTGATTAAAAACATGGATTCATGAATTTGAAAAGAATCTTGGGAATGAGGTGGAAGAAAACCCTCATTCATAGCCCTACATACCTGTGTAAGCTGATTTTCAAGCTAGCCTTGAAAGCAAAAGAGAATTGGGGAACAAATTGGGGAGAACTCTAGCTTGATCTTGAAAGGGAATCTCAATACCTTGCATGCATGGGGGCCTAATGACTTAGAATAGACTACACCCTCTTAAAACACTCCTTTCAGGTCTTAAAACGACGTCATTAGGAAGTTCGAAGCTTGGGAATTTACAAAACTACACCTGGAGATTGGCATAAAAAACTATCTACCAGCTAGGGTTGTTGTAGCATGCCACAGGCCGTTGGATCATCTGTTGTATCTAAAGCACTTTTGGTACTCTACTGAAGTTCTGACCAATGACCGATCGGGACAAGTCATCGTACGAAACAATGACTCATTACTCCATCTGTTGCTTCAAAGGGAAATTATGTTACTCTTCTAATTCTCCAACCAATGACTATAAAGGATGAGTCATTACTTGAAACAATGACTCATCATATCCTCTCGTTGTCGCGGACTCAGATTTGGACTTTTTCTAATCCCCATTCGACGGTCACTCATGATGACCCGTTAGATCTTCCAATGAGTCATTTCTAGGCTCGTTGTTTACTGAAAATTCTAACTAGGGACTTACCACGAGGGACACAATGGGTCGTTGTTCCCAATAACGACTCATCACTTGAGTTCTCCTGTGACTCTGGTAAAATTTTCCTTATTTTCTCAAGTTCAACCCTTGGGTTTGATCTTAGGAACTGTTGAGGTGTTACATTATCTCCCCCTTGGGAACATTCATCCTTGAATTTAGATTAAGCATACTTAAAGGAGATGACGTCGGACTGATACATATAACTGAACTAAATTCATGAAACATACATATATGTTATGAAATGAAAGGAACTTGGAGACATGAACTTGACATGTAATTGAATAGAGTACTGATGTCACCCAAGCCCACGCAAGAGCACGTGGTCGACAAGTAATATAAGACTGGATGTCCTGAATATAGATCCCTCAGAGACTTGTCAGTTTAATCGTTCAAGGTTGTCTCTTATTTCGCTGTTCTATCAAACAGTTGAAATCGGGAATGGTTTGGAAAATTAACTACTAAAAACATTAAATATAAAATTTACTAAAGATTGTTGCAAACTTGGTCTTACTTCAGATGATGATGAAAATCTAGGGAAATGGCACTTTTAGTTTCAAGTTGAGTTTTCAAGATGTGATTACACTAGAATGATTCTTCCTATGGTTGCTAGTTGCAATTTTCTATCTCATTCCTTTCCATTCTCCCAAGCATCCAAGAACTATCTCATGAATCCTAATGCCTATATCCCTATGTTGGCAGGAGAAACATGAAACAAAGGTAATGCATTCTTATATTTAACCTAAATAGGGCTAAAGGGTATATTCCTATCCTCAACAGCAACTTCTATCCTCTCACCAATGGGTTCAAGGATCTTTGAATTCCTGCTTTAAATTTACCTTCAACCCTTTCGGTTCCCTTTCCCAAGTTCAACCGCAAAACCAACAAATTTGCCCACGAGTTGATCAAGCTAATGAATAAACAATTAAAATAAGCAAATATAAACAAGCATTAAAGAAGAATCAAAACTAGTATAAATTAGTCTATAAACATCAACCATCCGAAATGGCCAAAACCCTAGAGTATGAGTTTAGCCACTCATAGACAAGTGGAATAACAAATACTTAATCATCATCATTCAAAGAAAAACCATAAAGAAAAGAAGAAACCTATTGTAGAACTTGTCTCTCTTCAAAGCGGCTTGTAACTCTCATCAAATGACATACATAATGTAAAAGTGATAAAAAGATTCCTAACAAATGACCTAGAGGCTATATTTATAGTTGAGCCCTCAAATGACACTTCTGCCCTCAAGTACTTCACTTTGAAATCAGATAATTCTGTCCTTGAATAGGCTTGGTGCGCCATCCCCTCCATAGCCCCAAGTTGAGCACAAGTTTCCTCTAAAGTTTAGCTCCGGCGACCAGGCCTATCCATAGCACCAAGGTGTTAGCCAAATTTCAACACTTCTGGATCATTCGGCCGCCTTGTGCCACTCATTGCCCCTGAGTGTTAGTCAAATTTCTTGGCTCTAGGAACTCTCTGGAGCCAAGCCCCATCCATAGCACTAGAATTTTTGGAAATTTCTCTAAGTTTGGGATGCTTCTAGGCTCTACGCCATCCATCCAAGGTGTTGAGTGAATTTTCTTTTGAGGTTTGGGATCTGGCGCTCGGCGCCAGCCATAGCCCCAACTTTGATGCAAATTTCTTTGAAGTTTGGGACCTAGCGCCCGACACCAGCCATAGCCCCAGGTCCTTCTTCTCAGCTTCTCAAATCATCACACCTTGAGCTAATTTGGGTCCTTTTTCCTTGGTTTCCTGCTCAAAATATCTCAAATCATTTGTTAGCATAAAAAACACATAAACACATGAATTTATTCATTTAATAAGGATTATGAACAAAAAACAAGGTAAAATATGGGCAAAAAACAAGGCAAATGCCCAACATCACCACCCCACACTTATACCATTATTCGTCCTCAAACAATTCTTAATAT
>JACEIK010018155.1:0-11096 GCA_018107945.1 Datura stramonium | reverse complement strand
CTAACAACATTGCCCCACCTACCTCAAAGGTGACCTGCACCTCCGCCCATAAAGAGCCTCAAATGGAGCCATATGAATGCTAGAGTGGTAACTGTTATTGTAGGCAAACTCGAAAAGAGGCAAGAGATCATCCTAACTATCCTTGAAATCAATCACACATGCTCTCAACATTACCTCAAGAGTCTAAATGTTCTATTTGACCTGACCATTTGTCTGCAGGTGAAAGGCTATTCTAAGCTTCACCTGAGTACCAAGGCCTCTCCTAAACGACCTCCAAAAATGGGAGGTGAACTGAGTACCCCTATACAAGATGATGGATGAAGGAACTCCATGCAACCGCACTAGATGAAGGAACTCCATGCAACCGCAGTAACTCCCAATTGTACATTCTAGCATAATCCTCAACTGAATAGGCAGTTTTAACCAGTAAGAAATGGGCTAATTTGGTCAACCTATCCACAATCACTCATATAGAGTATAACCTGTAATGAAGTATATATTGATCTATTCCCACTTCCATGTAGGAATGCTAGCATACCCCCAAGTCTTTGATGCTCAACTTTCAGTTATTGGCAATTCAAACACTTAGCCAAAAACTCCGCTATGTCCTTCATCCATTCCACCAATAGACTTCCTATAGATCATGGTACAACTTGGTGGCACCTGGATGGATAGAGTACCGAGAGACATGAGCCTAGCTCAGCATCCACTCTCTCAAGTCATCTACAGTTGGAACACAGAATTGGCCCTAATATCGAAGCACATCATCTCACTCTTAGGAGAAAACCTCCACTTCTTAATTCCGAAAAACTTCCTTCATCTTCACTAGGATAATATCCTCATCTTGCCTAGCTTTGACTTCAATCACCAAGGAAGATGCCTACCCATTCTGGACGATAACACCACCATCCGTAGAATTTGTAAGGCGAACCCCCCAAACGAGCAAGCCTATGGACATCCCTCACCAACTCTTTTCTCCCATCATCAACATGAGACTCACTTTACATGTACAGCCTATTAAGATCATCCACCACTACATCGGCCTTGCTCTGATGATAAAGAACACTTATGTCATAGTCCTTAAGAAGCTCTAGCCACCTCCTTTGTTGCAAATTCAGGTCCTTCTAAGTAAATACATATTGAAGGCTCTTGTGATCTTTGAACACATTCACATACACCCCATAAAAGTAGTCCCTCCAAATCTTCAAGGCAAACACCACAGCTTCCAACTCTAGGTCATGCGTTGGATAATTCTTCTCATGAGTCTTAAGTAGTCTAGAGGCATATGCAATGATACTGCCATGTTGCATCAACACACAACAAAGACCAACCCTAGAAGCATCACAATACACAAAAAACTATTTGTGCCCTTTAGTAGGGTCAATACTAGGGATAACATGAGTCAAGTCTTTAATTCCTAAAAACTCTTCTCACAAACATCCAACCACTGAAATTTGACCTTCTTCTAGGTCAACTTAGTCAACAATGCTGCAATGGATGAAAATCCCTCGAAGAATCTCCTGCAATAGATAGCTAAACCTAAGAAGCTCCTAATATCTGTAAGACTGATAGCTCTGGGCCAATTCTTCACCGCTTCTATCTTTTGAGAATCCACCTGCACACCCTCGCTAGACACTACATGGCCAAAAAATTCTATAGAGTTCAGCCAAAACTCACACTTGCTGAATTTACCAAATAATTGGTGATCCTTGAGAGTCTGCAATACAATCTTCAAATGAGCGGCATACTCCTCCTTTCTTTGAGAGTATATGAGAATATCATCTACGAAAACAATCACGAATATATTCAAATACTACTTGAACACCCTGTGCATCAAATCCATAAAAGCTCCAGGAGCATTCATTAGTCTAAACGATATAATTACTTACTAATAGTGACTATATCGAGTCCTGAAGGCTGTCTTCGAAATGTCACTCTCCTTAATATTGAGATAATGATAGCCGGATCTGAGGTCTATCTTTGAAAAATGCTTAGCACCCTGAAGCTGGTCAAACAGGTCATCAATCCTGGGGAAGGGTTACTTATTATTGATTGTGATCTTGTTCAACTACTGCTAATCAATGCACATACTACGGGAATCATCCTTCATCTGCACAAGGAGAATTGGAGCACCCTGTGGGGATTTTCTAAGTCTGATGAAACATTTATCTAGGAGGTCCTTCAACTACTCTTTCAACTCTTTTAGCTCGACTAGAGCCATTCGATAAGGAGGAATGGATATGGGTTGCGTATCAAGGAGAAGGTCAATACCGAAGTTAATCTCCCACTCGGGGAAGGACTCCTACTAGATCATCTGGGAACACCTCCGAATACTCACATACAATAGGAACTAATTGAAGAGTCGAGATCTCATATGTAGAATCCTTAACCCAAACTAGATAATACACATAGCCCATACAAATCATCTTCCTAGCCTTGAGATAGGAAACAAAGAGACCTATTGGAAACACTAAGCTACCCTTCCACTCTAGGATTAGTTTACTCGAGAATCGAAACTCTATCGCACGGGTTCTACAATTGACTGAGGCATAACATGCATGTAACCAATTCATACCTAATATAACATCAAAATCAGTCATATCTAACTCCATTAGATTAGCAGAGGTGACTTTCTAACTAGAGTCTAGATGTACTGGCCTGGGGGATAGAAAAGGAAGTCACAGTGCTGGAACTGGAACTACTCTATAATATCTGGTTACTTGTTATGACCCGAGTTAGGACCTTGCATTAAGACACGGGACCTAAAACCATAAATAACTCCAAGATAACCCATGAGACATACAAAGCATGATGTAAGAGAATAATCAAGTGGAAATCAACATAAGCATGAATAAGTGGAAGACTAAATAACATAAAATATATATCAAGCGATAATATCACAAAGCTGAACATACAAAGTCTATATTTGAAAAGCCTCTACTATCTGATGAGATGCTGGGACAAGCCCCCAACTAACTCCAAGTTTGAAACTAAACTGACATAACAAAATAACTAACTGAATATCCTTGAAAGATGAGGACTCACCCAATAGGGGCTAAACTGGACTAGTATGGGAGTAAAACTAATGGCACAGCTGCGTCTGATTGCCCAACCTATATCATGAAATGATATAGCATAGAGTATGCGATCAATACTTGCAATGTACTGAGTTGTAAGGTAGGTAAAGCATGCTAGAAAAATATTAGCTAAAATCATAGATATAAATTAAAATAGATCATGAGAGTAAGGACTGCAAGCTAAAAGCCATATATCTGAGATATCCATATTCATAAGTTGTTAATCATAAACTATACATAATGACCCAATATTTATAAATATAAATCATATGACTTTTCATGCTAGAAAACATAAGTGAGAGCTCATAAACTGATCATTGGGTCAAATATGCTATAAAAAATGATAACATAAGTCATGAACATGAGTAACTGAAATCATGAAGAATAATGGGAGACTCGTCATAACGGACAATCACCATGTATGAGTGCACGATGATCCCACGTCTTTCTCATGTGGATGAGAGCCATCCTAAGCCTGGCTAGCGCAAAGGGAAAATGAGGTGTGATATCATGGTGCCCTCGGGTGGGGGAAACACTCTTTTCAGAGGTCCTAATAATAAATTCTACATTGGCGTGTAGTTTAGAGACCAAGATCGTCGGAATACCTAGCCTACTCAGTATTGGACACTACTCCCAAAACATGCATATTGCTCATATAATCATATTCTCAAGACATAGCTTAAATCCTCCTAACTGGGGAGTATTGACTCCAAGTATCTCTTTAAAACTAATCTTGTAGGCCTTGGCCAAATTCATGATAAACATACTTAACTTCCATGGGCTTGCCCAAATCATGAAATCAAACATACTTGAAATAGACATTATAGTTCAAAATCATGGAATCATGAATTGATAATTCATAAACATTCATGCGTGCTAGATAACTCATCATGCTAGAAATCATAAAGTCATAAGCTTAAATTTTATAAAACTTGCATAATAGGGCATAATTTTTAATAACTTGAAATTTATAAATTTATAATCAAATTGAGTAAAAAAAATTCCCATTAGTCTTAAATCATGCATTAGAACATGAGGGGATTGGACCATAGACATAGCATAGATAATTTCATAGAATACGGTTAAAACCCTAGAAATCTATACACTTGATTAAGAACTTGAATTCATGATTTAGAGGGAAATTTTGAGCATGAGGGTGGAAGAAATCCCCCATTCATGGCCCTACATACGTGGACTTTGAGGAATTCTTGATAGGGTTTGATGCCCAAGAGGAATTAAAAAGGATGAAGATGAAGAATCCTTGCTCCACTTAAAACTTTGATCTTCTAATGAAAGGGTTAAGAGTAGGAACTTAGGAATGAGGCTTACAATGAGTAAAACCCTTCTTCTTAAGCTCAAATGACTTAGTTTAGGAGTTAAGAACTTAAAAAGTTATGAAAATACCCTTAATAAATCAACTGAAAGATCACCATGGCAGTCCTAACGAGGGATTGGATGATTCGTTGGGTGACATGACAGGTCGTCCCTTGACCAGTTTCCACTAACAGCTTCTTCTCATTCTCTGATCTTTCTCACCCAACGAGTGACTTAACAAGTCATTAGGACACGTGACGACTCATCCCTCAATCTATTCTGAACATTGGAATTCAACCTCTTCACCACCATTACACACTTAACGGGTCGTACAATGACTCATGGGGGTCTTAATGACTCATCATCCTGCTTGTCCTGACTTTTATAAGATAACTTCTTCTCAAACTTAGCACCACTTAACGGGTAACTTGATGGATTTCTAAGTGACTTACTGAGTCAACTGATGAGTCATTCTGTGACTTGGTGTAGTTTTTCTTTTTTTCTCCAATTCAACCCTCAGATCTGATTTTAGGGACTTTTAGGGTGTTATAGTATTGATTTAACCAAGTGTTATTGATGGTCTTTTCCTTTGTGATGCTCTGATGGGTTTCCATTATGATTTGCTCGTCCTTCCAAATACCTATCTCGGGCACCCTATACTGCCCATCTCAATTGGAACATGTCTTCCCCCTGCTTTCTTCTCTTCTCCATTGAGGCAACCCGGTTGGCTAGCGGAGTCATCTCCTGTGCACTCTCTAGAGTAAACCTCTATCTACTGCCCACTTGACTAGGCATGTGCCTACTCCTCATATGAACTGGATGAAGATCCTAGAGATAGTGTCTCTACTGATGATATCCTTGTAGAGTGAGAGGGTGACAAGGACGGTGCTAATATGGTAGCCATCTTAGTGTTGGAGGCTGATACTCTATATTTTGTCTTGGAGTCAGGACCTTTTTAGTGTGTTGGCCCTGCCATCTCTCAGTGTTGCTCATTTTGGTGCCATATCCTGTGATCATGAAACAAATGGTAAGTACACTAGTATTGAATAATATGGAATTAAACATTAAAGTCTACGAGACGGGGGAAAAGAAAGTATTTATCTTAAAGAGATAGGCTACATATTGCACCATCTCTAAACTCAACAAACCAGTTAAGCTACTTCAAAGGATTAACCAGAGTGTAGATCATCTTTTGAAAAAATAGTTCGTCTCTTGATTCATCCTTCGACTCAAACCTACTAGTAATGCTAGTTCAAAAGATGGATATACGATTTGTCTTTTCAAAAGACGATCCATTTTCTCAGTTGTCAATAGGGGAAATCACAATTATCCATCATTTTGATCTATTTTTAGCACATCAAGTATTGTACTGGGCAAAATTGGTCATCTTTTACAAGGAGGGACCTAGTTCATTGCAACATCAAGCTTGTTCAGAATTTCCCCATCCATTTATCACATAATTCCACCAAGGTCTCCCCTCCCTCCTCCTCCCACTTTAAATTCCAAGAAAAGGTATTCAAAACCCAATGGAATGATACACAAATTACAGTATATGCAAGCTAGAAATTTATAAAAATACCTAGGTTTAGCATAGAGAAAGTGTTGCATGTGTGCTTGGAAGTGAAGGATGGACTGCTCGATTCAATTGAGCCCTAGATGCTCGATCTAAATTTTCTTGAATGGTAGTGATTGAAGTGTGTGAATGTAAATGATATGTAATGCAAGTTTTTAATCTAGTAAAGTTTCATCAATGGTAGATTTCTCAGTGAAGAAGAAACGAAGAAGACAAAGGCAAGAGATATAATAATACACAGTAAAAGATACATGTCAAGGCCTAATAAACATGGAGGGAAATTCAAGTTGGGCCAGGTCCTCCAAGGGGTCGTCATCTTTTTAAAAGATGACCCGCTACATAAAAATGCACTGACCAAATAATGAGCCAATTAGCCCTCTCTTTTTAAGCATGAAAGACAGACAGTCAAGCCAAGATGCAGTTCACACATCGAACTGTCATTCGACTTTCTTCAAACAGAACTCGTCCATACTTGGCCTCAAGTGACATAAGAATTGATGGTCCGCATCTTGATGATGTGGTCCATCTTTCCAACCATCCTTTGGAGGTTGAATGTTTTCCTTTTCTACTATATTCAATTTTCTCCACCACTTTAAGTTCGCACCTGCATTCATCAACACACATTAGTCTGAAAAAACTTGGATTATCTCCCAAAAAGTACTTGAGTCAATGTTAAAGCATGATGTGGATACTATACCAGGTGTAGCATCCCTTGGGTTGCGTCCCAAGAAGCACCTAATTTAACACCACAGCATGATGCAAGATTCTTGAATCAGACAATTGGTGAGTTGTTCTTACGATGGGACTTTCTTACTTATTTCCATCCCTTGGATCCATTGAGATACTGCTTCACCCACTTGCTTTAGCCTTATTCTTTTTGGGTGATGCTTTGGATTCATGCCCAGCTCTTCCCATCTCATCCTCAACTATGCTAGCCACACAAATATTCCCAACATCTATGGTCAATAAGTGGCCTTTTCCCCACTTTAAAGGTGATGCTTCATGCTTCTTTTCAAGTCCATAAATGCCCTTCCAATAGCAAGAAAAGTTCTCCTAAGAATGATTGGGATGTCCTTGTCCACGTCACAATATAACACCACAAAATCGGCAGGAACAAAAGTTTCCAACGTTCACCAATACGTCCTCCATCACCCCTGCCAGTGTTTTAATTGACTTATCGGCAATTTAGAGTCATATAGTGGTGGGCTTTAACATGGACAGTTCCGACCGCTTGTATATGGCTAAGGGCATCAAATTATACTAGCCCCATTGTCACACAAAGCATGTAAGTAGTCATAATGCTCGATTCTACAAGGTATGGTGAACTCTCCCAAATCACTTTTCTTCTCTACACTTGTGCCAGCAATATGGCACTCACTCGATGTTTTTATGGGAACTAACTCTTCATCATCACTTGGCAACTTCGTTAAGTATTTTGAAATATTAGACATCTCCTTGATTGCATCTATGAATGGGACTCAAAGTCTTTCTTCTTTTAATCTCTCAATGTGCTTAGGAATTTTGTAATCAAGAGCTTGTTTGGCTAGCCTTTTCAGAAAAGGAGGAATAGGTGGAGGAAAAGATTTAACAATGTCATCGGTATTTTTCTTAGCCTTAGCCTTTCTTTTGGAAGTAACAGTAGCATCATAATTTACTGTCTCAACATATGGCTTCTTCAATCCATCATCAATAACCTCATCAACATGTGATTCGTTGGTCCCTTACATTTATTATCACCCTCACACTCATTCTCAACACCTTTATCAACAATTCCATCATAAACATCATTAACCATGGGTTGCATAGTTTTGCGACTTCTAATGACAATAGCCACATATTGAGCATTGGAGGTACCAACATGTCCTTTGGGTTGGTCACGGTGTCACTAGGGAGATGCCTCTTTTTCTTGAAGTCTTGCGCATGTGAAAGATCCCTCACTTGTTGCTCTAATTTCTAAATAGACGTTGTGTGGGAGCCAACATTCCTATCAAGCTTTTCAAACATGCATCGTAACTTTCTTGATTGGCAAGAACTTTCTTCAACATTCCTTCAATCTAGGAACATCCTTGCTCTTGAGAAGGCGCCTCCCTCTAGTTATGGAAACTAGTACAAGGGCCCCTAGGTAGGATATAGGGATGTGAACTCCTATTTGCTTAATTTTCATTGTTATGCCACCCTTGATTTGGACCACCATAGTCATTCCTCACATAATATTGACCTTGACCTTGCAGTTGAGGTCACCATTATCCTTGGTATGAGGAAGGCAGATGGCCTTGATGCTGTGGTGGGCAATGTGGTCTATAACATCTGAATGTGTTACTAACATAGTTAGCATCTTCTACTTGCATGGGAGGTGGTTCTTGGTACAGTTGGTATTGATATGAAGGAGGGGCTATCCATGCCTATATTGAGAGCCATTTGGAGCTTCTTCCATAGCATACACTTTTTTGACCTCACACTCGATCAACTTCTTTGTTAGTAGGGTTATGTTAATGCCCATAGCCGCCATAATCTGATCATGATCATGGTTCTCCTTCATCAAGTAAGATAATGAAGGTGTACCCACATTCAACACTCCACTTAGGTCTCCACCATACTAGGCATGGTTATGCTTTGCAATTCGATAATGAATGATGAAAATCCAGTTATAGGTCCTATCCATGAAGAAACCCCCAGCTGCAATTTTTTGCCATGGACTGTGTCAATGAATCCAAGATGGTATAGAATTTTTCAAGATAAAATGCTCTGAAAACCTGCGGTTTGGTTCCCTAGGTATATATTGCTTGAAGATTTCCCACGCTTCAAAGAGTTTCTCCCATGGAGCTATTGGAAGTAGAAAATCTTATCCCATTGATCCGCCTTCTTATTTGACGAGAACCACTTCTTTAGGAACACATTGAAAAGATCCTTCCAAGTGTGCATCGAATTTGGAGGCAACTAGTGCAACCACTCTCTAGCTTCGCTAGCCAAAGAGTATTTAAAAACCCTTGCCTAATGGCATCATCAGAAACATTGTTCTATTTGTGGAGATTGCAAACCTCTAAATAATTATTGAGAGGCTGGTGAGGATCATTATTTGTGGAGTTATGGAATTGGCCTTTAGCTTTGACTATACCATCTATCTTGAAAGAAGTAGCAGTGACCTGTGGTGGCTCAATTGCACTTACAAAATCAACCTCCGTTGACCTTTGCAAACACACTATCCACCTCTCTTTGTGGTTAAGCCACACTCTTGTTCCACAAAACAAAGCAAAGAAAAAGTGATAGAACATATTCGATCAAACATACCAAATCAAAAATTCTAGATAGGGCCAATAAAAATCCCCAAAAATAGTGTCAAAATAACAATATTTCCCTTAATCCACCTTAACTAGTAAGTGTGTACGTGGCCGATATAGTATAATTACCCAACTCATGAGTAGGGATCGTATCCACAGAGATTTGGTTAGGCCACGATAAAGATGTAAATGCTTAAGGAGAAAATCAATATTGAGAAAAACTGGAGAAGTGTCCCCAAATATGGGTTGAAACCCCTAAATCACTCAAAAGGAATAATTGAGAATGGGCTTATGATAAATATGCAAGCAATCATCTTAGGAAACCAATGGGTGTCTTACAACAAATCCAATGGTGTAAGTCTACATCAATTTTATCAATTTAAAGAGAACTCTGATCCATTCTACCTGATTGCATTTTGCTAATTGGATTCCTCATACATCTAGATGAATCCATTAAACAAGGGTTAGAGCCTTAGGTTATGGTTGATTGATACTAACCCAAACTAAATTGGCTCTTTCACGCGCAATAAAGGCAACTAGGTAGGATTGAATGACTTTCATCACCAATAACACTTTACAAACCTCAAATCAATCAAATATTCTCAATCTCATAATCAATTTCACCCAATTGCGATCATTAGGGTCCACAAACCCATTGGATTCACAATCTTAGATTTAGGTTTAGTGTCACGACCCGAACATAAGCCCAGATTGAGACATGGGACAAGAAATTCTGAGAGGCACCAAGTTGAACCATGGCATGAACATACATCTAACTCAATTATGAATAAACGAAAGATCATCATAAATAACATAGTGGAAGTATAAGTAAACATAACATCTGATTTCATACATGAATCGGAAGCTGAAGCACAACTATGTCCGAAAAAGCCTCTAACACTGACAAGTTGATGGGAAAGACCCTAAATAACTCACTATAATCTGGAGACTAAAAGGACGAAGTACAACTTATAAGAAGGGCCCTTGCAAGATGAGGACCCATCAACTGAGGCTAAGGAAAGATAACTCATAGAATCTGACTAGAGGCGAGACTTAACCTGCGTATCGGATCCTGTATGATAAAATGATACAGCATAGAGTACACAGTTAGTACATGGAATATACCATGTATGCAAGGTAAGTAAAACTGCTAAGTAAGTAAAATCATTAAACCGTGCATATAATAAAACATAATCAAGATAAGATTCTGAGAGTAGAGATTGCATGCTATTTTATGAAATCATGATCTGAACATAACTAAACATCATAACTGAATCGAATGACCCAAAGCTGAAAAATGATAATCACAGGTAAAACTGAACATTGGGTCAAACCTACTGAAAACATAATATCATGACTGATGTACATGCATAACTGAATTCATGAGGAACAATGGGAGACTCATCATATTACTGACATTACAAAGATAGAGCTTACGTGGTCCCAACTATCACACTCAAGTGGGCAGAGCCGTCCAAAGCTTTTCCAAGGCTAAGGACACTACCATGATGTAGATATCAAGCTCAAGTCCCCTTGGGGGCATGGGAAGCTCGAAGAGAGGTTCCAAAGTATATAAGTAAACCTATGTTGGCGTGTAGTTTTGAGGCATAGGGTTGACTGGCCCTTGGCCTACTCGGTGCTAGACACTACTCCTAAAAATATGCATACACTCTCCATCATTTTTCAACGAAGATGACCATCGTCTAATGACAAAGTTGAACAATAACATACATGCATACACTGAAATCATAACTTGAGGAGCCTTGGCTCAAACCATACCACAAGCTGAAAATAATGGGAGTCTTGACTCCAAAACCATGTGGTAAGCTAATTCATGAAATCATAAAATATACT